>WSYH01000284.1:52248-240474 GCA_036426205.1 Ascaphus truei | reverse complement strand
CATATATATTCACAGGAACTTGAAGATGTTAATTCACTTTAGGCGGTATTGAAACTGCACATTATTTCTATTTAAAATTAAAATGATCTTGAAGTTATTACATTTAGCAAAATCTAAACTTTTTTTAATTTCACATTTGTTAAATTCCACATGCTTAAATTACAGTAAATAAAAATACCACTGGTGGTGCATTTGCATGTCAGACAGGTCTGCACCCTGTCTTTCCCCATGATCGCTTAGCATTGCTTAACATTGCTTGCATTAATATGTAATATGTATATTGGTTTTGGGCCAGGACAAACTGCTTCTGACCTCCCAAATAAAATGATTTTTTTTTTGTGGTTGAAATGACCTTCCTGAACATCTCTGCCCTTGATATTTCAAATTAATTTAATAAAAGGATGTGCAAAAAGGTATTAGGAATGGCACTTCTATGTTAAAAAATAAAAGTAATACATGTTCAAGTGTATAAGGATATGGAATTGATAGTCACACAAACCAAGTTGAATTAACAACTGGAAAAGCTAACATGACATGCTAACCTCCATCCTGGAGTGATATTTATCTCCTTAAGAGAAAAGTAAACTGAGTAAACTTTGGAGAGATGATTTAAGAGTTGTATAGTCCCATAGATCAGGTCAGTGCACAGTTCAGGTCAGTGCACAGCGACAGAGAGCATGGCAGTTGAAGGGTTGGTCAGAGTCTCACTGGGGGTTGCAGGGCTGCTTTGGCTGTTTGCTGTTTGGGGAGATGTTGGACTCAATGATGGAGAAGAGTTCGTCAGAATAGCTGGGATATGTGTTGGGATTGCTGGGAGTCCTGGCACAGCTGCTGGTGTAGGTTTGATGGGAACTGGGAAAGCTGGTAAAGTTTGTCCTCCATGGCAAAGAGGCTTAATGGGCACTCCATAGGCACTCAAACTGTAATCACTGTTAGTCATTGATATTGGGGTGGTTGTATCTATCATGCTCGAGCTGTACATGTGAGGCCAGCCTGTGCCAATAGAACTGCCAACTGTAGTCAATTGGTTATGGAGGGGGTAGGCAGCAGACATTGGCTGCATTGTGGAAAAGGCAAGTCCTCCTGGCATTTTATATTCTCTTGCTATTATATTCTCAATGGCAAATGGGTGCTTGAAGCTGGATGGTTGAGAGACTCCCAAGTTATAGGTGGACATCTGTGGCAAATGGGTACCCGAGGCAGCTAACGCACTTAATCTAATCTTCGCCTGTTGTTGAAGGTACTGCGCAGCATCTGATGGCTTTGTAGGGGCAAGATGGTCCGATTTCATCACCTTGAACCTCTTTCGACGCCTCAGGAAACTTCCATTTTCAAACATATCCCCACAACTGGGATGAAGTGCCCAGAAACTGCCCTTGCCAGGTTGATCAGGTCTCCTTGGTATCTTGATGAAACAGTCATTGAAAGACAGGTTGTGTCTCAGAGAGTTCTGCCACCTCTGGGTGTTTTCTCTGTAGTACGGAAATCTGTCCATGATGAATTTGTAGATCTCACTCAGTGGCAACATCTTCTCTTGAGAGCTCTGGATTGCCATGGCTGTGAGGGAAATATATGAATAAGGAGGCTTCTGGTCACTGTACGTGTTTCTCCCAGGGCGAGGCATCTTCACTGCAATCAGGGGAGATCTGCATAGAATTGAAGTACAGCAGATCAGGTTAGTTTAAATAATAAGCTATTAAGCTACTGTAAAATCAAAGCATGCACAACATAGACACATTCAGCAACTATATGTTTTCAAGGAGGACCGAACAAAGACTAAGCATAAAGTAAAATCTAGAATACACATTCGGGATAGTAATATTACATCTCTATGATTAAAATAACTTCAATTTACTCAGAGGATTTTAATGTGCTGTGTATCGTTTGCAAAAACACACATCTACAGTACACTTCTCCAATATACATATAGAAAGAGAGAATTGCATTCAGTACCTTAAAGTTTCTAGAAGTTGACTCTCTGCATCCGGAATGCAGCTTGGAAGTAGATAGTTGTTATCTCCCCCCCAAAAAATCCCCTTTCTGATGCTTCAAGTTTTAATTCAGTCACTAGCCAGCCTGGTCCTGTCTTGGATCAATTCTGATCTTCACTTCAGCATCTGGAACAAAATCCCTTTCTAACCAGCAGTTGAATGAGGGAAAGGGGACAAAAAAAAGATTTTCTTCTTTACTGGGTGGGAGATAAGCTAAGTAGTTGTCTCCATGTCCTTCCTCAAACCATCTGATAGTTTTATGTGGTGACATGAGCAGAAAAGACCCCTGTAGAGGCGCTTCATTAATGTGCCACTTCTTTGCTATCATATGACAATCGCCTTGGGAGGAGGAAGGAGCAGAGGAGAGTGAGAGAAAGAAGGGGGGTGGGGAGGGAGGCAGGGAGAGAGAGAGAGAGAAAGCATAATCTGGTTTCATTTACACCTATTTACATGGACACCTTGGGCCAATAGAAATCATTTCCATTTGAAGACAAGGCAAGGGGTGAAAAGGCTCAGCAACCGGAATTGAAGTGTGATGGCACTTAGTAACAGTGTGTGTGAAGGTATGCACTAACCTTTCTGTGGACTTTGCAGGGAGCTTAGTCTGCAATTCACACTTACAAATGGAGCTACTGAGCAGTGGGATGTTTGACATGGAAATTGCTTGGCTGTGGTATTCTGTTTGTTCTATATTGTTATCTGATTTGTATTGTTAGCTAACTTAAGGCAGCGCTTTTACTTTTTAACAAGGGGGCGGGTGTTCCCTCAGCCCAACCAAACTGACTTCAAGCTTTATTGTAATGACAGTGCAATACTTTAAACCAGTCAACACACACACACGCACATATATATATATATATATATATATATATATATATATATATATATCAACACTGTAAACTTATTATGTCTGTTAGTTGTTGAGCGCTGAATGAATGATCCTGTGTGATAAATGTACATATCAATATCAATACAGTATATCAATTAGTTGCTGAGGATGAATTATGAATTATGATTAATGATTTTCTTTTCTCGTTGTGTGTGTAGTAGTAGTACTAGCAGTAATAGTAGTAGAAGTCCTGTACAATTAAATGTGTGCTTCAAATAACTGAATTACTTTGTTGTTATATACTAAATACATTTGACGTTTAAATAATATTTATTTGGTATAATGAACAATTGTGTGTTTTTTTCTTCTGCGTGATTTATATTATTCTTAGGAAATATTGGTTAAAATGCAATTGTAGTCCTAATGATTTTGTAGCAGACATAAATTATATTTCAAAAGCATATGAATGCATGATTGCACAAAACATTTAAGGGCACATTAAAGAAAACACTTGCGTTTCACAAATATCTTTAACTATGTTTTGGTAAACTTATTTAGAGTCATTTGTTTAAGCTCTCAAGCAATTGACACATAACATACCTATGTTATACATGCTTTCTATTTCAACAAGTGTCAGACTTCCCCTTTCAAATCCCTTATTTAGTTTGGAACATGTTTACTTACCAGACACTTTTTTTAAAATGCAAACCGAGATAAATAATAGTGATACAGAATTGTTCCAGAGTTTTAAATTAAACCATTGTTTCTTAACATTCAAACTGGACCTCACAGCTTAAAGTTATAAAAGTCAGGGAAATTAATGATTGAAGTTAAACCTGTTAAAACTCTCATACAACCCATTATATCAAAATAAGAAAGATTATGGGATATGGGGCAATAAGACATTTAAGTAATACAAACTACAGTAAAACTACTCATATAAAAACACAATGTATTAATAAATAAATGGAATTGATTGTGTGGGTTTCTAAGCGATTCACTAGAGTTTAGTGAAATCCCAGCTCAACTCCCTGGTGGTTTGAATTTACTGATAACCCCCAATCATTCTACTGTATAACAACCCAGTACACTGTACTTAGGCAGCTGCTGGGCAGCCAGATGTGAAGCCTCGGAAGACTCGACGCATCATTTTTTACAAAACTCACTCTCTGTTTAGCATATGCTTCTAAAACACATCTTCACTGGAAATAATTGAAGGATTGTCTTGTCTTGTACCTGATCGTCATACATCTCTATATCCGTATAGATTGGGATGCGTTATGCTCGATGATATATGATATACACGTACCTCTTAGTTTTATAATATATATAGATATAGATATATATTCATCTTTTACGTACAAAAAGTCATTCGTACATAAATATGTGTAAAAAAAAAGATTACATCAAATCACATATTTTGTATGTGAAAAGAAGTAGTTGAGGTCAATAAGGGAGAAAAGATAGTAAGAGTATATCTACTAAAATGAAGGCTAAATCGTGTAAAATGATTATACAGAAGTCACGCAGGATATGTGACTTCAAATAATTAGCTATTTTTGTTTCAGAAACATAGCTTTAGTACAAAATACTGAGAACTGAAAAGGTATGTGAACTCCTGTCTATATATATAAAACGATGTATGTGTATATATATATATATATATAGTATATTGTATATAACAATGCACACTGTATTGTATATCCCTTATAATACATTCTGTTGTGTGTGTCTCATTTGAGTTGTGTCAGACATGGATATAATGTGTTACTATCTCATCCTTACACCTGACACAGTCCTCCCTGGCCATATACTTTCTTCGCCTTGAAAGCCCTGTAACATACAGTGTTGCAGTGCAATGCTTTGCCAGTTTCATGGTGTATATAAAATCAACTATATCATTGATGTGATATAAATCAACTGTAACTATGACTGACAGGAGTTCACATACCTTTTCAGTTCTCAGTATTTTGTACTAGAGCTATGTTTCTGAACAAAAATAGCTAATTATTTGAAGTCACATATCCTGCGTGACTTCTGTATAATCATTTTACACGATTTAGCCTTCATTTTAGTAGATATACTCTTACTATCTTTTCTCCCTTATTGACCTCAACTACTTCTTTTCACATACAAAATATGTGATTTGATGTAATCTTTTTTTTACACATATTTATGTACGAATGACTTTTTGTACGTAAGAGATGAAAGACATTTCATATTCAAATTCTGAAACTAACAGGGAAACTCGTTTACCAAAAAAATAAAATATGTTGTCTTATTGTACAGTGTGTTACATGACTTTACATATTGTACAGCAGAAAATAATTGATATGAATAAGATACATATTGGATAACATTAGGGATGCGGTATTAAAATCTATGCACAATCTGAGTTTTCTGTTCTGTTACCCCAAGATAATAATATTTGTATATTTTCATCCATATAAAACAATGTACAGTATACAAATAGGAGACCTGTGTTGTGTCCAAATAATATGTATATCAGTATCTATAATAAGGTGTATAACCTGCTGAGGATGTGTTTTTTCTAGAACTGTAATAGATTCTATAACTCTGCATTAATTCATAGAAAAAGATTCTCAACCCTTTTTTATATTAGCAAGTTAGAGAGCTGGATGCAAGTAAGTTATTTAAATTCTGACTCCTAAGCCCTGAAGGTACTGTACAATTTTATGACATTCAACAAAGATGTGTTGGGACAATCACAACATTAATGACAATTCTCTGCTGGTCAATAAATCACCAAATCGTTACTTAAACACGATGAATTTAGGAGATTAAACAATTTCATTAATATTGAAATAGCTCCTGAGTTAGAGATTAGTTGCTTGAAATGCAGACTCACGTTTTCCAATATTAACAGAAGCACTTGAACACTAGCATAATATGACCTTCTAAATTCGGTTAAAAAAAAGAAATACATTTGCAGAAAGCCTGGCCTGTTTATCTCTTGTACTTTGGTTGAGTATTTTTATTAATATGCCCTGTACATTTATATAAATGTACCAGTACTAAGGATCGCATGTAAAAAAAATCATAAATATTAAATATACTAAATACCGCGCATGTTATTTATTAATGGTTGCAGTGATCGTTTCATTGGATTAAATATTATTAGTTTAGGAATATAATTAATCGATTTTTCTTGAATAGAAAATGTTCACTAACACCCCATGGTTCAAAATGCAAATAAATCAGCGCCTTTCTATAGATACTAAACCGCTTTCTTCAATGGAAAGTCTTAACTAGTTGATATTAAATGATTGAAAAAGAAATACAAGAAAATGTGTTATTTTTGTTAAACAAAAAATCATAGGTAAAATAAGTCATGCATTGTACTTCGGGTGTGTTCGATCTCAAATACATGCTGTATAGTTCTGTATATGTATCTATGGTTTATATGAGGGGAGGGAGAGGAGGAGAGAGGGAGAGAGACGAAAGTTTGAAAGGTAAGGTAGAAGTAATTATATCCAAGGTGTCAAGGTAATTTGGAGTTTGCAATAAAGTATTTACTGCAGTCCTTTCTGTCCCCCTTGGGGCCTTTCTCAAGACATACAGTAAGTACCAGCGATGACTGAAACGTCGAACACTACAGTAAATACTAAAATTCTAATGTATTTCTAAATTTGTAATACCTATAAATGTATACTAAATACGTTTATCAAGATATAGAGATGTTTGTGTGTGTTTATCTATCAACTGTATATATAGGTTCTGGAATAATAAGACGTGAATCTATAGTAATGCTACAAATTGAAATGCAGAAGAGATTAAACTAATACCCTAAAGTTTAAGGACATACATCAATCTGTCCATACATTTTAGCAATAAGTATGAACAGCTACAGCATATATATCTTTTTACATGACATGTACAGCAGATTAAACATTATATAAGACAACATAAACCTGTTTGTCTTCTTTCATCTGGTTGCATTTCATCATTTAAATTAATTGCATGTAAATGTGTGTATTACGGGTTTAAAAGTAAATGTATCCTTTGTGAAAAACAAAACAAATAAAAAAGCTTTTGGAGAGTCATTTAAATAAGAGGCTTCAGCAGTTGTTGGGAAAACTGTATAAAATACACATAAGTCAATTATATCAATGTGCTAACCAAATGGAAATCTATTTCCAGCAATAGCCATTCAGTCTTTCCATGAAGATCACCAAGGTTCAGCTTTCTGCATGAAAGGATTGCAATAGACCATTTTCCCCCAAAAGCAGGACCCCACACGTTTACAGATTTGGTAATAATTTATGCTAATGTCCCTCCCATAAATCCACAATTCGTTTCAGTGGCAACCAGACTGTTCAGATTGCTAAGAAAACGCAAGACAGAATTGTGACTAACACAATATTGGTTTTGATCCCTTATAGTTTCAATGCAGGTGTGAGCATGTAGAGGGTCCAGGATCTCCCCTATAATACAGATCCACAAAAAAAAAGAGAAAGTAAGCCCTGTTACTGAAAGACCCCAAACCAAAGTTAATATTTACAATATAGTGATGGGGAAGTACTAAGCAGGTTCTTAAGTTCTCCTAGGCTTCAAACAATACAGAGATCAAAACCAGATTTCTCAACTTGAAAGTACATGTAAGTTCCATGCAGTTCTAGTTAAGTCTCACAGATTTTATTTGATGAACTTACTTTCTGCCCTTCTGTTTGCTTATTGGTAGTGAAAAGAGAGCTGATTATAGTTCAGGAGATTTTTGTTGTTGCTGCTGTTGAAGGTTTTAAGTTTACCAAAGTGATTTTGCTGTCTATGGGAACTAGGAGAATTGGACCAAGGTTCTTTGTCCTTTCTGAACATTGTTTACCAAATCTACCACTTTGCTGGTGTGAAACGACTTTTCGGTCTTTCAAAAGGACTTCAATGCAAAAAAAAAAACTCCGTCAATGGTCAATTAAAAAAATGTTCTTCTTGTGTCAGAGAAGCAAGTGCAGTAATCTTTTATGTATGTATCTATGTATGTATGTATGTATGTATGTATGTATGTATGTATGTATGTATGTATGTATGTATGTATCTATGTCTTTATTTATATAGCGCCATTCATGTACATAGCGCTTCACTGCAGTAATACATGTGATAATCATATAAATAACAAATAATACAAATAACACATAATGGGAAGAAGTGCTTTCAGACATAAAAGGGGCATTTAGGAAAAGGAGTCCCTTCCCTGAAGAGCTTAGAATCTAATAGGACATTTTCTTTTCTTCTTTAAAAATATTCAATCACTGTATTAATGCTAAGAACAGGTGAATAACAAATAAACATTCCATAGGTATTTTAGCAAAAGAGGAAATGATGGTGAACGTTGGACTGGAAGATTTGACTTAAACGTAATCAAATGAAATAGTAATTATTATTTTTATTATTATTATGATAGCATGTTGTATCTATATTTAAAATAAAGAAAATTATTATTATTATTATTGCATATATTTAAAATACAAAATAATAAAGTACAGATTTAAAAATAGTAATCGAAAATGAAAGGCAAGCATTCAACAATTTATTACAAAAATACCACAGTTCGTTATTTATTACACATCAAATTCTTTTTACTGTGCTATTTCCAATTTAAAGCTCATTCTAGAAGCTGCATTTCTCCTGGCAATCACTATAGGGCTCTTAAAAGTTACCAGAAAGTTCAGTTACACACACCTTTTTTGTGTGTGTTCACCTGCTGCAAATGTCAGTGACCTGTGAATAAGGTTTTCTAAATAATATTGGACACAGATCTGTTAACAACAGAGGTTTATGCTGCCTTATAACTTGTGGAGTTTATGCAGGAAGAAAGTCAAGGAATGACGCCAACAAATACAGAACTGAATAAATATCATTATTATATGTGTGTTACTAACCCCCCCCCCAACTCCTCCTATTGCTACATATAACCCCTCCCCAAATCACTTACTTATGTACTACATTGATAGTGTGAAACCTCTTTTAGTAAGAATGTATTAGATATTAATATGGAACATTATTATGAATTAATACAATATCATATTCAATTCATATTTAATATTAATAGGTGGCCGCCATAATCTCTCCTTCATGGACAGCTTTTGGTGCCACTAAGTCTCACTTAACCTGTTCACTGCCAGAGGGGCCTGCAATGCAAAGGTTTAAGGGGCAGTTCTATTAGGTTAAATGGCGCAGAACACAATTAAAAAAAATCAGACAAGTACTGTATAAGTATTTTAAAATATTTTTTTTAAATGCTTAACATTTCTATGGTAAACAAAGGCTTTGGAGGGTTTCTCAGTTCTTGTTCTGTTGTTTGCAAATTAATAATGGTGCCATGATTAGTCAAACAAATCAACATAAAGGGCCTTATTCAGAGAACATTCATAAAAAAAATCGCCAGGGATTTTCAAATGAATGTTTTTTGGGCGTTGCTATCACAGTATTCAGAAAGGCTCGAATACCTGTGATAGCAGAATGGCCACAACTGGCGAGTTGCTGCCAGCGAGAGCCTCGAGCCTCTGCAAAGGCAAAAACCAGCGATTCATTTCTGCTGCAGAGAGAGCAGCTCTGAGAGAGCCGCCTCTCCCAGCGGAAATGTCGCCCGAAATTTATTTATTTAAATATACATTCCTTTAATAGTGTAGAGGTGCATGGGTTCTCCGGAGCTGAACCATGTTAGTTTTGTGTCCAGGGACCCCCTGCTTCCCGAGATACAGGCCTCTTTATGGGGTGCCGGTATCTCCTATGCAAGGAAATGTCCCGGTCACGTGACGCGGGACATTTCAATGCAGAGGGATACCGGCACCCCATAATGGGGCCTGTATCTCGGGAAGCAGGGGGTCCCCGGACACAAAACTAACATGGTTCAGCTCCGGAGACCCCCTGCACCTCTACACTATTAAAGAAATGGATATTTAAATAAATATGTAAAAACACATCAATACACGCCCCCCACCCCCCCTCCCCCCTGCCCAAATCCATACAGTACAGTAATGGGCAAATTAACTATTATCCAGATATGGATAATATATTATTTGCCCATTATTAAACACTGCAGTCGCATACATAAATAAAATAAATAAATACAGTTATACTTACCACAACAGCAGGTCCCTCTGTCCTCCGTTGCCAGAAAGCATATATTGAAAAAAAATACATTCTAATGGTCCCTAACCCCTTAATCACCTACCCACCCTGACCCGTGAGGCCTAAGCACCCACCCCAGACTGACTATACCCACCCTATACCCATTGAGTAGTATAGTGGTACATCATACCCATATAATAATAATATGGGCATGATAAGCCTCTATAGCACTCAATGGGACACCCCAATAAAAATACAGTAATACACAAGACACACAGTAATAAAACCTAACTATACCCAAAAAACACACTTCACTAAATAAAATCAGTAGCCAGCTAATCCAATCAATAGAAGCATACAAACATCAACAATGAATTAATTAAACCATTCCCAATCAAAACAATTAATCCATAAAGCAACTCAAAATGAATAGTAACACTAACCAATGTAACAATGAATTAATCCTCATAATTAATGCAACCATTAAAAGACAAATAAATACATTCAACATCTCTGAAGTATCCATAAAAACACATTAGCTAACATAATATAACTTTAAGTACAAGCGAACACCAATCACCAACCTTTTATACATTAACCATAAACAAACAATACATCGACATCAATAACAAGCGAGAAATGCCCCCCAAATATTGGCATAATAATGTATTAATCTGTACCCGAAAGAGGTACAGATTAATATATTATCAGTCAATGTGCCTCCCCCAAAAAATCAAAAACACACCAAAAAATAGACCTGTATAAAGAACATTTACAAAACATAGAATATCTTACTTACCATTAGAAGCGGTGGCCCCTCCGACTCCCGGGGTAACAGGAAGCTCACGTACCTTGAAGGCCTCCAAACAGCATCCGATGCCATCTCCATCAGGATCCGGCTCAGGTACCCCAAACTTCTTTTTTCTTCTTTAATCACCGTTTTCTATCTTCATCTGTAACCATATCTTGTTGTTCTTTATCTTCTTTCTTATTGTCAACCATAAAACCCCATGTTAAATCCCAGCCGATGCTTTCTCCGTCGGCTTCTTGGGCTCAATGAGGCGTCACGGCCTTAAATATGGTCTGTGACGTCACATTACCCTCACAATGGTTAACAGCCACCTGATTGGCTGTTAAAACCATGTGCAGACTAAATTTTTTTTTTCTGTGACGTCACTTAAAGGGAATGATGGCAGCCAATCAGAATGGTGTGCTCATTTACCTTAACATGACGTCAGTAAATCCAAGATGGCCGCGGTGTCACAAAGTATTCAGCCAATAGAGTGTGGAATTAAAGGTAAAGGTAAAGGTAAAGAAGCACGCCATTCTGATTGGCTGCCATCATTCCTTTAAGTGACGTCACAGAAAAAAAAAATTTTCGTCTGCACATGGTTTTAACAGCAATCAGGTGGCTGTTAACCATTGTGAGGGTAAATGTGACGTCACAAGCCATATTTAAGGCCGTGACGCCTCATTTGAGCCCAAGAAGCCGACGAGACAGCATCGGTGGGATTTAACATGGGGTTTTATGGATTGACACAGATGAAGAAGAAGATAAGAACAACCAAGCAATGGTTACAGATGAAGATAGAAGACGGTGATTAAAGAAAGAAAAAAGAAGTTTGGGGTACCTGAGCCGGATCCTGATGGATGATGGCATCGGATGCTATTGGAGGCCTTCAAGGTACGTGAGCTTCCTGTTACCCCGGGAGTCGGAGGGGCCACCGCTTCTAATGGTAAGTAAGATATTCTATGTTTGTAAATGTTTCTTTATACAGGTCTATTTTTTGGGTGTGTTTTTTGATTTTTTGGGGGAGGCACATTGACTGATAATATATTAATCTGTACCTCTTTCGGGTACAGATTAATACATTATTATGCCAATATTTGGGGGGCATTTCTCGCTTGTTATTGATGTGGATGTGATTGTTTGTTTATGGTTAATGTATTAAAAGGTTTGCGGTTGGTGTTCGCTTGTACTTAAAGTTATATTATGTTAGCTAATGTGTTTTTTGGATACTTCAGAGATAGTTTGAATGTATTTATTTGTCTTTTAATGGTTGCATTAATTAATGTAGGATTAATTCATTGTTTACATTGGTTAGTGTTACTATTCATTTTGAGTTGCTTTATGGATTAATTGGTTTGATTGGGTAATGGTTTAATTAATTCATTGTTGATGTTGTAATTGCTTCTATTGATTGGATTAGCTGGCTTCTGATTTTATTTAGTGAAGCGTGTTTTTTGGGAGTATAGTTAGGTTTTATTACTGTGTGTCTTGTGTATTACTGTATTTTTATTGGGGTGCCCATTGAGTGCTATAGAGGCTTATCATGCCCATATTATTATTATATGGTATGATGTACCACTATACTACTCAATGGGTATAGGGTGGGTATAGTCAGTCTGGGGTGGGTGCTTAGGCCTCACGGGTGATTGAAGGGGGTATTAGCCCTAAGGATGGGTGTTTAGACCTTGCGGGGGGGTAGCGGTTGGGTTAACCCCTTTATTACCTTAGCGGTATTAACCGCTAAGGTAATGAAGGGGTTAAATCCCCCCGCAACCCCCCCGCAATGCCTAAACAGCCACTAAGGGCCAAATTCCCCCTTCACTCACCCCCGATAGCCACTGTATTGTATTGTACTGTATGTTTATTACAGTAAGCCTGGCACGGGTGTTTAACCCCTTCATTGCCTTAGCGGTTAGCCGCTAAGGTAATGAAGTTGCTGTACATTCATGTTTCCTGCCTCGGACGCATGCCGGGGGGGTCCGGAGCTGCTATTAATGGCTATCAGCTCCGGAGACCCCCGGCATCAATCCGAGGCAGGAAAGTGGCCTGATTTCTTCTAAGTCCCGACCCATCGCAGCTCATCGAGGCATTTCCCCACCAATTGCCCAACAATTTTGTGGGGAAGTGGATTTGGGGAGAAAATCGTTTTTTAAGCCTGCGATGGGCTGCGATGGGCCGCGACACCCGACTCGTGGGTCTCTGAATAGCGGGAGTTTATCAACCCTCCGAAAATGGTCGATAAGGGCCTGATCGCTGCTCAGTCAGCGAATTTCGGACGGAGATAAATATTTTGCGTCGATACAGGCCGTTATCGAGCACTTATCGAGGCTATCTGAATACCAGTAGCCATTTTGGTCGATAAGTGCTCGATAAGGGCCTTATCGAGGCTTTCTGAATGAGGCCCAAATAGCGGATATGCATGAATCCAGTGTTTCCAGCAAAGCATGTGTATCTCTAATTTTATTTATATAGTGCCATCTATGTACAGACTGATTTACAGCAGTGATACACGTGACATAATTGGTATAAGCTCTTCATACATAAAAGTAACATTAGGAAAAGCCGTCCCTGTGCCAAAGAGCTTGCAATCTAAATGGTAAGTTGGCAGAACTTACAAAGACAGTAGGAGGGTGTTCTGGTGGATAGTGGATAGTGGATAATCATTTTTCACAAGGTAGAAATAAGTTAGACAGTTACTTAAAGGGCGAATTAATCTTCTAAGGCTACGCGTATAGTGCCAGCGGCGGCGACACGACGGTCATGCTACAGGGCCTGGAAAATCAAATATAGATGACTTCCAGCGATCGCGACCAATCCGTCGCTTCGTCACGTTGTGCTTACTATAAGCGCAAGTGACGGCTGCAATGCATTTGTTTTGCAGCGACGTCGCTGTCGCCGGCACTATAAACGCAGCCTTAGGAAGCCGTTTGCACAGTTTAATGTCTGGTTTCAACCTATTTGATGCTAGCGACCATATGCGTCTAACCGCACAGTAGTAAAAGGATTAATGGGGCAGTTCAAGATTTTTGGCCTGAAGTATACAGTACCAAATTTCCTTTTTTACATTACTTCCAACATTGTAAAATGATCAAGTGTTTGTTTTTTGGTGTGGGGGGGAGGGGGGATTAAACTAATTTTAAGTTAAAATCTTATTTTTAGTGGGAAGTTTGTAAAAATGTCTGACATTGGCATTTTCTAAAACCTGTTTCACAGTCGGGAGCAGGGCAACTTTGGAGTTGCGTTTTTTTTTTAGCCTCCAGCAAAAGTGTTATACATTGTGTTTTCATTGATATTTAGAATGGTGCTTTAACAATAAGACATTTAGGCCAAATAGTTTAACCCCATTACCAGTGGAGCCTGCAACTCATTGCATCAACTCTACTAAACATTATTGAAAATGTCTTCGATAGCTGCATAATACCACTTTATTCATCTGTATGATTCCACTTTATTCAGTTGTATAATACCGTACCATTAATGCCTTAGACAAGGGGTTGCCAACTCCAGTTCTCAAGTGCTAACAACAGGTCAGGTTTTTAGGATATCCTGGCTTCAACATAGAAGGCTGAATCAGTGGCTCGGTCGAAGATTGGCTGACCCTGCCTTAGGCATTAATGTTACATACATGTCACCTGTATCACTTACAGAATGTTACAGGGCAATTTTCTACATAAATGCCCCTTTGCGCTACCCCTTTGGAACGACGTGTAGACCCCATTGATTCCTTTGTATATGGTCAAACATTAGCGAAAATTCCTATTGATACTTCTCAGTGATAGTGATACTAGTATTTGGACATTTGCAAGATCCCACATCTTTCATTCTATTCTATGGACGTTCGCTCATTTTCTATCTTTGATGCTCCATAGTAAATAGTTTTACTCACTGCTTGTCGAGAATTGTGTAGTGATTAATCTCTTATCCTACACATACTGTAGGATTGCACTGTCTTGGTATCAAGCTTCACAGAGTTCTTTTGTAAGACACATGTATACCTTTTAGTACACTTTCCATTTACAGTTGCTCAATACTTTTTGGAGCAACATTTTACAGTCATCTTTCTATCACTTCACTTTATAGTAGAACTTGTGGAGCCTTTCACATGTTTATTTTGCATATATATATATGCGGGGGTACTGCCTGGCGTGCTGAAAGTCATGGGGCTCCCTCCGTCCGGTTCTTGGGAGTTGTTGGTGCTGATTCTAACATCATGGCTCGATCGACAACGTCTCTATATATATTTGAAAAAGTTGAGCACAAGAACGCTTCCAATGGCATAATAAAATTATTCACCCTGTGTGAATCAACCAAGGCAGACTTGGCAGAGACGTCGTCGATCCAGCCATGATGTTAGAATCAGCATCAACAACTCCCAAGAACCAGACGGAGGGAGCCCCCTGACTGTCAGCACGCAGTCAGTACCCCCTGCAGAAGCAGGAAGCGACCTGCCCATAGGACACAAGACTGCTGTTGTTAGCATGTACTTCAACCACTTCCCGCCATGCACTGTTACTTTGGGGTTCTTTGTGACTTCCTGGATGATTTGCTGGTTTGTTCATGGAGAGATTATGGAAGAACGACTGATCCTGGCTAGAGTGACTGTGGTCTTGAACTTTATACATTTGTAGACTATCTGTGAGAGTGTATTGATGGAGCCCCAAATCCTTAGTAATGGTTTTGTAAACCTTTCTAGACTGATGAGCATCAATAACTGCTTTTCTGAGGTTCTCAGAGATTTCTTTTGATCGTGGCATGATGTGTTTCCACACACCTGTATAGTGAAGACCAAACTCACAAAGTTTCTGATCTTTATATAGGGTGGGGCCTCCCAAACTCACACCTGAAGATTTACCTAATAATTTAAACACCTGTTTCGAATTATGCCCTTTAATTTAGCTGATAAAACCAGGGTTTCACTTACTGTTGCACATACCCTAATTCTTAATTACTCATTGTTTGTCTAACTCATACATTATTTTGGTTTCAAAAGACGTGGAGTTCGTTAAGATAAACCTTACTGGATATTTAGAAAAGACTAGTTTTGATTCAAGGTTATTATGGAAAAAACTATAGAATTTCCATAATTATTATTGAGGTTCACATACTTTTTCTCGCCACTGTGAATATAATATATATGTATATCAAAATAAAAAATAAAACAGTGCCCAATACTATTAGTGATACAAGTAGATATAATATGAACTACCAAAATACACAGGTAGTATATATGAAGTGGTGCAAACAAGAATGTGAATATAACAGTGCAATATAACCGTGCAATAAACCCAGTGAATACAAATAAACACTGATATCACAGTGCGCCCAAAGTCACTCTCTGCTTTTGACCAGCGGGGAAAGTGTGAGTTGTCCCTTTCCCCCCCTGTGTTGTTTGTCAATAAAAGTAAAATGTTAATGCGCCATATTGCATGTATCTGTGCTTTCTTTTGTACATGAGGTTATTCCAGGAGTAACCACTTCGGAGGACCCTGTTCCAGGTAGTTGCAGTATAAGTGATATCAGTGGATATCAGTGTTAATTTGTATTCACTGGGTTTATTGCACAGTTATATTGCACTGTTATATTCACATTCTTGTTTGCGCCACGAACACCAGTTTGTTTCGTTTAGTGTCTTTTGCGGTTTCTGATACTGCAGATGTTTAGACTGCATCTGAGTTTCTTCACAAGTTATCAATTTTATTTGTTTGTGCCTTATTTTTTTCACTTTAGTACATGTGAAGTGTATTCAATATATAGATAAGATATATATATATATATATATATCTAGATATATATATATATATTATATATATATATTATATTATCAATATAAAGGGCCTGTAACAATAAAAAAAAAATATTTCTAGGGTGAGAGATGATGCCAAAAAGATGAGCAGCGGAGAAGCATACAAAAAGGTGACAAGAGGACAAACTGCATCCTGTGATAAACATAAACAATATAAGAACATTTATATATAGAGTATGATTGAATAGTAAAAGAAAGTTAATGGAATGATCAATGAGATGTGACAGTAGCTAAAAGTAAAATAGAAAGGTATAAATGGTCCATGGAGACTCCAGGCAGCTTCCCACAGGAACAACCACATCCTACCACGACAATCTTAAAGACAAAAGGGGAGAGCGCACGCTCCCTAGTATAAAACCAGATATACAATTTAATCATACCACAAATCTAAAATCATCGCACTCAGAAACGCCAGAATGGGAATCGCATTTTTGAGACAATTTCTCAAGGCACAGCTGCTGCAAATGTCCAACGGATATCCAGCCATGGTACAATCGAGTATGTTCCGTTCTGGGACTAGGGGTAGATGGCACAACCTCCACAAACGTCATCCGGGGACTTGTGATGTATGCAGCGTTCCTCCGGGCCTGCTTTCTTCCAGCTTGTCTTCGTAATGACGTGTGACTGCGTCAACAACATCCCTACGAGTTTCATTGTCAATAGCACAACTTCATCAGGGATTTTGGCCGAGGTAGAATGACGGATTTAAATAGTCCATAGTTGCCATGGTAATAAATCAGGTCAATTAACCCTACATATATTATTTATAATGGCATCCGTGGCATAATTGAAAACATATACAAATAGCTAATCAACAATAACAATAGCAAAATAGCACAGTAAAAATGAAGGACAACCTGGATACACATATTAAAAAAGCATCCAGATAAATCAGTCATAGATGTATATATATAAATACAAAACAGAATACTATATGGAAAAATATACACAGGTAAACAATTACCAGAAATGTACAAAGTGGAAATATAGAGTATAATACCTCTATATTATAAGTATAGATGCAAAATAGAGAATAGTGCAGAAAAGTGACAACTAGCAAAACTGTGGTGAGAAAGGGTTTAATTTATGGTGTCACCTATATACATAATATTATTCTATGTAACATATTAGTCAAATAGTGAATGAAATAGATTATAACATATCACCAACAAGAAATTACATATGAGATAACATGTATCAGGAGAGAGATCCTAATAATGTTAAGTAATGTAAAATGACATACTCTCAATATGAAAAGGACTAGAAACTGTTTGACCATGCCAACAACAAGGCACAGGAGAAGGAGTCCAAAAAGATACCAAAAATACTCCCAAATAGAGGATGTAGTAAGGACATAAGTAGAACATAATGGAGAGAGGGTCAGAAGGTGAAGAGCTGAGCTCTATACTCCAGAGTCAATCACGGAAGACCACCGGAGCCAACCTTACTTCAGAGCCAATAAAGGAAAACAGGACAACATGACACCCAGAACAGAGGGTAGAACATGTTCAAGGCCCATGATAGCCAAAGAACAAGGTTCCTTATTATGTTTCTGAATGAAGTGCCTAGACAAACTGTAGACTATAGCCATGCATAACATTGTGTCAATGTTCTAAAAAGCGTGTGTTTAATACACGAGTGTCCTTTCTATACTGGAGACTACACACACGACAGGTTCAAATGCCTATGTCTAAGAGAGATGTTCTGGATCTATACATTGGGCACCCTGTCTCCAAGGAGACTCAATGCATGTATAGATACCAGTACTCTCATGTAGTCCTGTTTACCATTGTTGGCTCTGTAGTGAGGTTGACTCTGGTGGTCTTCTGCGATTACACACACACACACACACACACATATATTTATATATATATTTCAAGCTCGAGCTTGAAAAAGGACCCATAGTGGTCCGAAACGTTGCTCAAACTGCTGTGCCCGGTTACTTCAAAAGGTGTGAATAAATACTTTTTTTGACAACGTCATCTTGGTAAGTGCTGCAGATTTTTATATATATATATATATATATACAATACTGAGTTAAGTTATGGTGAGTAAAAAAAGTGACAAAAACCCTCCACAGCAAAGCAAATATGCAAATGTAAATACAACTGTATGCTCATCTGCATGTCTTAGGCAGTTCTGCAACCCCTCCTTTCACCATTATCACCCAGCACACAGCACTTCCACTGCAGCAAGGGATTCTGGGAAATGACATGCAAATGAGCACACAGTGCCACTTTTTGCTTCAAAAACCATTTTTAACATGGTTCCCTATAGGCTTAAGCTTGCTGCATGGTCACAGCTTTGAGCACAGCCAGGGTTAAGGTGCATACCCAGAAAACCCACCCACAGACAGCTTTTTTTTTCTTTTTTTTCTTCACCCTCCCGAGAGGGTTGGGGGGTACCCTCCCCTCTCGTTCATCAGATCCCAATCCACTTCAGTGGTTCGGGTGCATGCCCTTGGACTGTCCAACCGAAGTCAGATCCACCCTCGGAACGGGTTCCCTGAAGATTTCAGCCCGAAAGCCTAGGTCTCCAGGGACATTGATGCCTTCCTCCGTTAGGATTCAGGACATCCGTCTCTTCCTCCCTCTGGCCCGAGGCCCGCAAGGGAGTTCGTGTCATCTCCCCTCTTTCGAGGGTTGTGCGGGTGCACCCCAGCCCCGAAGGGCTGGTTGTTCGAATGCCATCCCCCCTTAGCCCGAAGGCTCAGGGGTTCTGTGGTCCAGGGCCTGGACACCACCTCTCAACAGTCCCAGAAAGGTGATCCTTATGGAGAACGCTGCAGCTTCCAGGTGATGTAGCCAAACCACAGATACCTAAAAAAAAAAATAGAGAAGTGCAAACTCCATAGCATAACTCTTTATAAAATTTATTGAGAGATTAAAAAGAGAGACAGTCTCAAGGACCTGCACTCACAAGGAGAAATTAAAATGGGCATTGGAGAGAAAATCTCTACACGAATGACGTCACCGGATCGGAGTCGAGGTCGAAAGCTGGTGAAGCTGGATACACGAAAGATAAGACGTCTATTTCTATTGGCGCTTGCCTCAGGGTAGATCTGTCTTGGGGTGTATTAAGCCATGGGTGAATATTATGGCGGCCTTATTACCGGCAGTGTGTGGCTTGTGTCCAGAGATATCGTGTTCACAATCAGCTGCTGTGGTGTTGGAACAGGTTGAAACAGGTTGTCTGGTGACGTCACTAACATCAGTGAACGTCCCGACGCATTTCGCCCCGTGAGTGACTTCCTCAGGGAAGAGATTGGCTGATTCTGACAGTGTGTTTATATAGTCTTTGTTGTCCAGCAACAGATGATACAATAAGAGAGTCAGCTGGAGTCATTAAAGACAATTGGCAAGAGCTTCTTGCTTTTAAAGTTACAAACGGTGTAAAAAAGTCTGATTGCCACATTGAGTGATTTGTGTCATATAGCTGACTCTAATTGACTCTAATTATGTCCCATGCCCCTGAGAATTCCACCATTAAATTCCAAAAAGGGCTATCTGTCGCCCATATAAACATCCGGAGCCTGCTGCCCAAACTGGACGAATTAAGGGCACACCTCTGGAATGCCCTTCCCCTCAGTACCCGACTAGCACCCTCTCTATCAGTCAACGCGACAGTGCCTCAAAGGTATGATCGGATAAGCAATTTTATCTGAGCCTGTTGAACTGACTCAGAGGAATATTGCAAATCCACTTGGGATGGTGGCTACTGTTTACATGTAGGTAGCTGTTAACCACCACATTTTTAAAGTGAACTTTGGTATCTGCGTCGACCGAAAGCACCAAGTCCAGAAAGACTATGTCACACTGGCTGGTCTGGTGAATGAATCTAAGAACTAGATCGTTGTTGTTAAAGTTAGCGAAGGCCTGTTCGAGATTGCTCCCATCTCCATCCCAGATCATCAAAATGTCATCTATGTATCGGCCATAGTATACCAGGCCCTCCCCCAGCCGTGCATTCGTCCAGATGTACTTGGCTTCCAAAAACCCTGTAAACAGGTTAGCATAGCTGGGGGCGAACCTGGTACCCATGGCCATACCACAGGTTTGGAGATGGAAGACATCACTAAACAGAAAGTAGTTATAATTAAAAATATATTTGATTAGAGAAAGGAGACATGTACATTGGGTCTGCAGACATTTTCTCATCACCATTCAAAAAGTGCTCAATTGCCTCTACCGGGCTTCTTTATATACCCAATTAATAATATTATATAATGGGATTTTATTACTATGTTTGGCTTATTAGTTATCGATTTATTTATCATTTATTATTATCTTTTATACAATTTATAAGTATGTTCATATTATTATTGTTCACAATCTTATAAATATGTATATATTATTTAATAATGTTATTATACATATGTTACATGGTTTGTACAGTTCTGTTTTTGTTTTCCTAGGTTTGGTTTAGATTAGTATTTATTATTGATACATTTATTGCAATTACCAATACTTCAGTATCGTCTGTATATGTCTGTTGTATACATATGCCACACTCAATAGCACTCCATTTTGACATTTATATATCTTATACTATATTTGTGAAAGAACTGTATGCCTGTCTGCATGGCCTCTGTCCCTAGGGGAAATCTCATTGGTCCCTTGGACCGCCCGCCCGCCCGCCCGCCCCCGCACACCTCTCATTGGCCTGAGGCGGAGGGGGGGACGGGGCGCCAAGGGAAACACACTAACACACAACACATTCACCAAACAAGACCACACACAGCAACTACACAAACACACAAACACAACACAGATCAACACACACAACACACATAACAAACACACAAACACACGCACAAACAGAGGACGGGAATAGACACAACATAGTAGAGGAAAAACACGACCGCAACACACAAACAGTACAACCGGCACAGGTGCGCATATCGTGACTTTCTTTTGTCGGTTGTTAATGTTGTTGCTAACTACAACTAAAATACAAGGCCTTAGACTCCGCTCCCACTCTCATGCTCCAATACGCCTCCTGCGCGCATACTACAAAGACTACACTCAAACACTGTCCCGACTCACTCGCATCCCGCCCTTCACTACATACACGCTCCAATCACCTACCCTCCACTCAACTCCTCCAGAACACTCCCCTCCGCTCCAATCACCTCCCTACATCAACTCCATCCTGATCCAATCACTCCCTACCGCTCACTACACTGCCATACCACTCCACATCAGATCCTCCCTCACGCTCCACTAAGCTCCACCCCTGCTCAACATTCTCCTCCCTCCCGGGCCTCCACTCACACATCCTCCCGCTACCAATCACCTCCCTCACGCTCCACTCATGCTCCCTCCACCTCCCTACCGCTCACTCAGCCTACCTCCAGACCTCACACTCACCTCCCTACAGCCTCACTACCACCTAACCTCCCCCGTGCTCTGCCCCAGCGGGAAGGCACGTCAACGCGGGCGCCTAAAGCATGGTAGGAGGCAACTCCGAAGGACCCCAGTCCTCCCGCGCGGAGTACTTAAGATGGCGCGCGGCCGGAAGGACATGGGAGAGGGACGTACGGTGTGGATGGTGGTGTTCACTGGTGTGTGGGTGTTGTTTGTGTGTGACACTGGGTGTGTGTGTGGGGAACACTGTTGATGGTGGGTGTGTGTGTGTGGGAACAACGGTGTGTGTGCTGCGGGGGAATCGGTCGCCTCGTCTTTTGTCGGAGCCGAGAGAACCCACTCGCACTGAGGGTGGGCCGGTGTGTGCAGTACCATGCTTTGCCGCAGCCTGCCGACCCTGCTTGATGGAACTGGGGGTCTCTTTGGGTGTGGTGGTACCCTGTTCCTACCCGTGTGTTGGCGTCCCCCAACCCTAGGCGAAAGCCCTTGCTCCAGACCAGGAGACAGCGCCGACGAGATAGGACAAAGGGACTACGGAGGATTTTGTCTAAGAGAGAAGGGCTTAGAAAAGAAAAGGGAGGGGAGGGGAGAGGAGGGAAAGGGAAAGGGGAAAGAGGAGAAAAAACATAAATACTACAGAGTTTAGAAAGGAAGGGAAGGAGGAATTACGTATAATGGGTCCCCACCCTTCCATACTGTTATTAATGTACACCACCTCCTGTACAATGGCACAACACGTAACATCCCATCCTCCTTGTCCACTGCCCCCAGCCTCCTGTACACCTTCCACCCCCGACTGTCCAAGCCCCCCTCATCCTGTCCACTGGCCCCCCCCTCCTGTCCTACTGTCCCCCCCCTCCAGTCCACTCTGCACCCCTCTGTCATCTTACCCCCACCCTCTGTCCACTTCACCCCCATCCTGTCACCATCTCTCCAACACACTCTTCACTCTCACCCCCCCTCCTGTCCACTCTCCCACCCCTGTCCCATCCCTCCCTGTCCACTGGTCCCGCCCCACTCCTGTCCACTGTCCCCGTTCCCCTCCTGTCCACTGTCCCCGTCCCCTCCCGCCTCATGTCCCTGTCCTCCCCCCTCCCCATATCCTGTCCACACTGTCTCTCCCCCCACCTTTTCCTAGTGGGAAATTTAACTCACGGGCAACGCGGGTCTCTCAGCTAGTACATGTATATATATATATATAATATATTATACACGTGTTCGAACAAACCTATAATTTGCTCGCCCCGGGCGAGTGGATTTAAACATCGTGGTGAGCTCCTATTGGCCCAAGCAGCACACGTTTGGTACTAGGTGGCGAGTAGATGTTGTGTTGTGGCGGGTAGATTTTTGGTGATTTGTCAACCACGTAGATATATATATTATAACATATAGACTTATATGATATATATATATATTATATATTAGATATATATAATATTATATATTGTGGGGGTCAGGGTTCAAACAAGAGCTTGCTGGGGCGGTTTTGTGTTTTGTCTGTATATGAGTCTGCTCTTATATTGTATAGTTTCACATTTCTCCAGTAGTGATTTATTTTAATGTTACATTGTTGTTATTTCACTGAGATTTTTTTCTTTAGGCTATGATGTGGATAGGATATGTATGATGTTGTTATTTTTACTACATGCACATCTCCTTTAGTTTACAATTAGGTGTGTTTAGTGTTATATGTCTATATTAGTCATCAGGGGGTATCATGGAGGAGCGTCTTCCCTTCTATATCCATTATGATGCTGGCCATTTATTATTCTACAGGTGTGGTATTCACTCACCGGAGCTCATTTTGATCTAA
The DNA here is from genome assembly GCA_036426205.1 of Ascaphus truei. Taxonomy (NCBI): domain Eukaryota; kingdom Metazoa; phylum Chordata; class Amphibia; order Anura; family Ascaphidae; genus Ascaphus; species Ascaphus truei. The sequence goes on along the minus strand of WSYH01000284.1, from coordinate 216,793 downwards.
TTGGATATCGGGAGCTGCTACTAAAGGCTCCGCCTGAATGCGTGAGTTTTGTCCCCTGAAATGATGTGATTTTTGTTCAAGTTCAATAAATTGCTTTTTAACAGTTTTTGTCCAGCATTCACTTACCAGGTTGCAGTGCACCGCCATCTCTGCCTATTTTTCTATAAACAAAATAAACAACATGTAAATTGCTGCACAATTCAATAGTTACACAATTCAAACGGGTATGTCATAAAGAAGGCTATGGATACAGCTGATTTAATCACAAAGGTCTTTTAGAAAAATTCTAGATGTATGGAAAACCAGTGCTTCAGAACAAGCCAGTCCCTTTAATATATGAGTTTTCTGCATTAGGACCACTCCAAATGTGCTTATATGTACCCTAATAGGGATAGGGGACTAGTACCTAATGCTATATACTGTAGCACCAATAAGCAGTAAATAGTAGGAGATAGGGGTATATTAACCCACAGATACAACTCACTGTTAGCTTCTAGGATCCATAGGAGCGGTCTCACAGCAGCAATCAGTGGCGTGCAATCCACCAGGCAGGAGAGCAGGAACCGATGGAAAAGGCCGTGTGCCCTTTGTCAAGGTGTACACGGCCCGAAACGCATAGGTGTGTTACCTGCTGCTGCTGTGGGGGACTTGTCTGATCCCTTTATTTCATTAAATTGTTTTTATGCCTCTGTGAGCCTCCTCCTGGTTTTTGGCAGTGCACTGCCTTTTCCATCTGTTCTTTTAGGAAAGTTCCACTGGGAGATAGAAACAATGCGATGTGGAGACTCACGATCTAGCGTCATCAACACAATACCATATGTGGGCGTATATGTCATGAATCCATTTGGTGTGGGTCTCCCCCGGTATGTATATATTTATATATAAATATATGTATATATATATATATATATATATAATATATATATATTAGATATATATATATTACAGTGGTTGACAAAATCACCAAAAAAATCTACTCGCCACACAAAAAAAAATCTACTCGCCACCTAGTACCAAGTGTGTGCTTGGCCAATATTACTCGCCGGCGGGTTAAATCCACTCGCCCGGGGCAAGCAAATGTATCAGGGTTGGTCGAACACTGTAATATATATATTATAGTTATACGTTACCGTTCCAAGGAGTTGGAAACAAGAGACAGCACTCAATGTTTGATAAAATCAAAGTGTATTAGTGAAAGCAAAAATACCATCCAGAAACCCAACGTTTCGGTCCTACAGAATGGGACCTTCACTCAGGGGAAGTATCGTATCTTGTTTACCAATCCTTGGAACGGTAACGTATAACTACATTCTCTATATGGGACATGCACCTGTGGCTTACCAGCACCTATTGGAGTGCCAACTGCCTTATCTGACTATATATATATATATATATATATATATATATACACACACACATACACACACAAATGTACACACACATATGTAATCCAAATATAAAAATGAATGCACTTTAATTATCATGCTTTCAAAATTATTAGATGAATAATAGCCTCACCATTCTTGTATGTATGTATACGTATATCATCATCTTCAGTTCTTATCGATCCAATGATTTTACAGGGTCTGTGGGTGCAAGCCCGTCCTCCACGTTGCTCATACAAGTTTTCTAATTTCATTGTCCAATCTTACTTTTGATATGATCTGGAATCCAGTCTAATACCATCTTTAAACAAATTAGGGAGCAGGAAAGATTTCCCACGGGCAGGAGCACCCTAAACTCACTGAGCTGTATGGTAAGTAAAAGTGAATACAATACACAGTATAAATTTATTAAGAGTTATACTCAAAAGGATAAAATAAAATGAATTACAAGGCGATAGTAAATTACTTACATAAATGACGGGTGAGTACTCAGCACATACGTGGTTAACAGTAACCTAACGAAAAATGTTAAAGACCAAATTACTGGTCGGGTCTCATCCTGCTCGGCATAGTGTAGCCGTTTATTGCAATTTATGTAGATACTAGGTTGGAAATACGAGTGGTAGGATAACTACAATCATATGCTGCAGATCCAGGCTCCCGTATAGGACTAGAGTGCCTCTGCTGTAAGCAGTAATGTATAGATCAAGAGGCAGCGGAGGTAAGTGTCCCTGATGGAGTATGTTATGCCTGTATTAGTATCCTTTAGGTTAGTATGTCTGCTCATCGGGAGTGGTAGTGGACAGGGTTAGTGCTACGGATAGTGATGGTGCTGTCCCGGGTAGAGACCCGCCACTTCCTTCACGAACGTCAGTAGTGATGCCAGCCAGCCCTCTGTAATCAGTGGAGAGCCACCCGCAGCGATTTCTTGGTGCACTGAGCCTCTGGTATAAGGGGAGACACTATGTATATACCAGCCTATACCGTGAATCGTTCAGACCCCAGTCAGGCGAATGCTAAATTAGGGTAAATATATATGATTAAGGACCCGAGTAGCAAAATGGGGTGAACAAATAGGACAGTTTAGGGAACAAGACAACACCTAGCACTTAAGATGCATCTCAGCAGGAGATTACTTTCCCACTGACGTCCTCAAGTAGAGACATCACAACTGCCGATGTACGTTTCGCTCTCACGCTTTCTCAAGGCAGTGGGTTTAGAGTGCTTCTGCCCATGGGAATTATTTCCTTCTCCCTAGTTCATTTATTATTACCTTTTCCCTCTAGAAGCACCTCCCACACCTTCACATTTCAAGGCTGTAGCGAGGGTCCCCCAATCCCCTTCCCCCAATCCCCTTGTAAATCATTAGTACAATCTTTATCCAACAATGGTAATTTCTTCTTGCAATGTGTCCAGTTCACTGCCATTTTATTTCTTCCTCCTTGTGATAATGTCACACATACTGTAGGTATATACATCCACCATTGTGATTAGCCAAAGCGGTTTTATTACTGAGCCCAGTGCCCTGTAGTTTTGGTGCTGTTGTATTTCTTACTTACTTGCAAACTTGAATTATGGAATAAGGTATAAGGTAATTTAAATTGACTCACATGTTGTTAACCACTTTAACCTGGCAGATTTATCTGATACTGGAAAAATAGTGAAACATTATGGCCCAGATGCAGAAAGTTATTCATACTATGTAATATTGTGTCAAATACTGTAACTCCCCCCTGATAAAAGAGCCAAGATAAAGGGATAAGGAAATTGGGCTTATTGGGGGGTCATTAAAACTTTATATTTAAAGAACCCCACTGATTTTACCATCACGTTTGAGAATTAAGCAACTGGAGAAGATTGTGTTACTTTTTAGATCACCTTATACAGTAAAAAAAAAGTATCTAAGCTCTAGTGCAGGGGTGCACAACTCCAGTCCTCAAGATACCCCACCATATCAGGTTTTAAGGATATCCCAGCTTCAGCTCAGGTGACTCAATCAGTGGCTCAGTCTAAGAATGAGCTACTGGTTGAGCCACCTGTACTGAAGCTGGGATATCCTTAAAACCTGACCTGTTGGGGAGTCTTGAGGACTGGAGTTGAGCACTCTAGAGATATGTTAAACTTTCCAATTTCTCTGTACTGCAAAACGTTAGTTAAGCACAATTTTGATGCATATATGGTGCACAAACGTGGTGCATACTTGCAACCTATTATTACATATCACTTGCATATGTGTACCATGAACAACATAGAAACTCTAATTCGTCTGTATCTCCATCACCTAGCGTCATATTAAACAATGCCATCCAAACATCAATATCAGTTGTCAATTGGCACACAAAAATGTTTGAATTTGCTACTCTTCTTTGCACTAGTATTATGATGAAATGACATTTAACGGCACCTTATACAAAGTCTCCTTTGATATTTAACCACCTAAATCTCTCTCGAGATCAAACTGTGAGAAAATAATAGCATCAGACTTATCACAGAAAAATAAATCATACATTTTCATGGGGTTTCTTTCTATGATTATTCTGATGCTACTTTTCGCTTTTCTTTTGGCCCCAGATCTGCAAAAGGGAATCTTTGATACATTTCCCCTTTAGAGTCATAAGAATCTATGTACTAAAGTTTCCTGACTGCACAACTGGGACAGAACCAGTGCAAAAAGGGTCCATATTTATTAAAGCACAGGAATCCAACTATACTTGCCCCAGATTTGCATCTGGGAGACTTTAGTAAACAACCCCCATATACAGGTATTTTTAATAACTCGCCGCCAATTTTATGACAGAATCACGAATTTTGCAGGTTTATCAATAGCCATCTAAATTTCAGCTTTATATTTTAAATAATCAAACCAAATAATTAAGAGCTTAAGAAGAAGGGCCAATTGATGTTGGATTATAAGCGGTAGGACGCTGATCCTTTTTGAAAACCATCAAATACGAATTTCCACATTTTTCCCTGTTGGAAATATTACAGACGTGGAAAATAACACCTTGGTATTGGGGGATTAGCTTTTCTCCCAGCCCCTAACTCCAGTGTTAAAGCAGCAGTAGATCAACTGTATAATGTGTGCACTGTTTGGTCATTTGTACAAGCAGAACAAAGGTTGAGCTTAGCCAAATTGCATTGCACTTGTGAACTGAGTCCCAATTTGAAGTATCTTTTACAGCAGGGGGAATGAGAACAATTTCGTGTGTGTCTAAAAAGGGAATAACAAAGCCACTTTCTAGAGCATCTCAAAGTGAAGTAGTGAGGCATGACATTCCCAGGGTGACATGGGACAAAGGCAGGGTCAGGGGGATGAAAAAGAGAATCAAACAGCCACTTTCACATGTCTGCCCTCAACTGCTGCACCTCTCCATAATAGAAAACAAATGTTGTAAAAAGGGGAATTGCTTCAATTCATTCAAAATAGCAAATGATAGCTAAACAACATTGTCAAAACGGAATCAACTTCTATGCAGTACCACCCAGAATAAGCTATTGTGTTTGGTTTAATAATAGAGTGGGCCAGTTTGATCTCATCTTAAACATTTAGAGAACTCTACCAATAAGTGTTTTTTAACTGATTTAAACCCACTTCCCACTAAACCTGTAGTTATTTTAAATGTGGGGAAATGTGTAAGAAATGGGTATTCCATAAAAATCGCTAAATATAAGAATTTGATTTATTTCAGCTAAATATTTGTTAGTGTTACTGCTACCAACAATCAGATTGTTTTTCATACAAATAAACATTATAGGAACAAGGCAACTTATTTAACATATCACTATTATGTGTTGTTTTGAGCATTCATTCCAGTATGTTTTTGTATTATCTTCAAGTTGTTTTATTAGTTCATTCAAAATCAAGCAACATGTGAGTTATATTTTGTTAGTGTTTAGAATGCTTGCTTTATTCTATTTATTCTGCTAATCATATACATGGTTTAAGTATACCAACAGTTGATTATTGGCTCTTCAAAAGGTTAATAGAACTCCATTCATTTCTTTCAACTTGTCTTCTTTATTTCTCTTTCCTTAGTTCACCACTGCCTTGCCACCCACAAAGCTGGCAAAAAGAGGCCATGTGATTATAACTAACCTCCAGTGAACCAAAGGATGGCTAATTCCTCTAGTGTCTAAAAGCAGCATTGATCCCTTTCCAATGAATGATCTTCACATTCAACAAAACCAAGCATTTTCTACAGGAAAGAGGTCACTTGCAAAAACCGTGGACATGAAAGACTTGTAGAAACAATATATTTCTCTTATTTGAAAGTAAGACTGGATCAGATTGGAATATTAAAATGCGTATGTTCATTCAGACTAAATGTACACACTTGAAAACACCCTAGAAAGAAACCGAACAAGAAAATAAATTATAATATTAAAAACAGCATGTAACTTCCCTTAATAAATCAACCGACGTTGGATGGTAACATATTATTTGCCTTCAGAAAATTACATAATGTATGCCATAATAATAAAAATGTTTTATTGTCACAAAAAGGCAATATCTGTTTAACTTCTAGCTATGTATTATTCTTTTTCAACATGACATGCATACTTTTGTTCTGATTACAATATATTATATTAAGGACATGCATATATTGTTATTTTGCATATTAAATATATCCCTTCCTATGTGAAGATGGTCCCTTTAATAATCTAGTTCACACAGAAAACTTGCTGAAACAGATATATTCATGGTTTAGTACAAAATAAAATACTTTTATTGCATATTGGATTTATTAATGTCTTATGGTGTTACGGACATAATAGATCTATGTGTACATATGTATATCATGTGTATAGAAAAATATTAAGCCATCAAAAAATTGTTATGCTATGTGGTATGCGCTTTCTTTTTTCTATAGCTCTTTCCTGGATGTGATGCTTCTTTCTGGGAGCTGCAAATCCACACCATGGCGTTTTTGGAGATTCTATATGTAGACACTGCACAATTACACAGGACACTTGATTCAACTAGTTTGAATATATACACCTATATTCCTGCTGGTTAATTTGATCTAGAACACATGATTTTGCACTTAGTACTTTTATTATTATGAAATCTGATTGAATACCCTATGTTTATATTTATTTGATATCACTTTCTTTTCAGTAGGACACTTGTTAGGATACCTGTCTAGTGCTGTTGCCTTTACACACTTTCTTTATATATGTTTACATATATATATATATGCCTGCACTTTCATGGTTAGAGACGCTTCGTGATGTCGCCATGGCAACGGGGGATGCCGTAGAAGGCTGGTGTGCTTGCTGGCTCTGCCCGTGGACGCGCATGTGCGGTGTCGATGGCATTGACAGCCGGATGTAAACAGTGGAGCAGTGAAGCCGGGCTGATGCGCGGTGATGACGGGGCTCCTATGCATCTGCAAATACTCCTGATTTTAATTGCTAAGAGCTGAGTTTGATTATGCACACATGTTGGTGATGGGTATATATGTTTTTTGTGTGCATTATTCTCTGGCACGCCCCTGAGGAAGGTCCTACATAGGACCGAAACGTTGGACTTTTTGTGCCTTTCATTTGTGATTAATACATTCTTTTTGCATTATACCTTGAGTGCTGTTCTTGTCTCCCGGTGGGACACAATGTTCACTATTCATCCTTATTGAACAAGCACCTACTTACACTTAGCCTTTGAAGTGCCTGCTGCTGCCTATCTATCTATCTATCTATCTATCTATCTATCTATCTATCTATCTATATATATATAGCACGGCCCTGAGGAAGGTCTCCCTGAGAGACCGAAACGTTGGCTTTCGTGTATCTGTTCTTTTCAATACAGATTATTTTGGATTACACCTCGTTGGTTGCTGTCTCTTTACTGGTCTTTGGGCTGGTTCGTATGATATATATATATATATATATAATAGAACAGAGGCACTCGCAGGATTCTGAATATTAGAAAAATAATTATTTAATGAATCAATGTTTCGGCTTTCACGGAAGCTTATCTCAAGGCTAACTTGTATGAAAGCTGAAACGTTGATTAACTAAAACCTTATTTTGGAATGTTTAAAGACATGTGAGTGCCTGAATTCGTCTACTTGATTATTGAACTTCTTTCTGGTGTACCCAGGCAAGCTACTCTAGCTGTGAGTGCTGCGGATTATTAAATATACATATACATGCATATCTCTCTCTCTCTCTCTCTCTCTCTCTCTCTCTCTCTCGTCCATATAGTTTGTTATTCATTAAAAACTTACATTGACACTAGAAAATATATTTATACTGAAACCTTATCTGATAAGCAAACGATTTCTCAGTACATAGATTGTTGACATCTGCTCAACATAATGTTAACTTTAATCCTATTGAATGTCTCATAAAACCTCAGTGCTGGAGCAGAAGGATATATTTAACTCCTTTAATATTTAATTCCGGGAATATGTTCTTTAGATCTGACTTTAGAAAGGATTTCCCCTGCGGCAGTTCCCTCCTTTGTGTTATATTTCTCTGTAAGATATCACACAGATAGGCAGCATTTAATCACTTGCCTAAAGTGGAGATTGTGGCTGAGGCTTTTCTTGAGAGAGAAAACATTCATGATCATGGAATAGTAAGTATTCACACTGTGTGATGAGAAAGATTTAAAAAAAATGGACTTTTCAAAGTAACCAACAGCTCAGCAGATGGTGGATAAATAGGTTCTTTGCAAGTGTTTTGTAAACTTATACACATAGGCTAAAATTATCTAACAACCTATTGATCACATTTCTTGTCACCGTATACTTTCTAGTGGAACAGCCAGCATTCTGGCTATTGAAGTATTATGGTTCTATCCAATTGTAATTTTTACTGCCATTTATTTTTGCTTGTAAAATAAATATGTTTGTTGTTAGTGATTCAATTATGTAAATCATGCTGGCTGACCGCAAATGGTAAAACTTGTCATATTATATATATATATTATATATATTATAGATATATTATATATAATATATATATAAATATATATATAATAGATATATATATATTATATATATATATAATATATATATAGATATTATATATATATATATATATATATATACTATATATCCGTTGGGAGAACATTCACATGTCTTAGAAGACAGGTCTGCAACCCTGCCTTTCAACCATTATCACCTAGCATACAGTGCTTCCACCGCAACAAGGGATTCTGGGAAATTACATGCAATTGAGCACACATGTCACCTTTTGCCTGGAATATCCATTCACATGGAGCCCATATAAGCAAATGCATCGCTGTTTACACAGCTTTTAAGCACAGCATGGGATTAGCAAAGCAAGTCAAACCACTCACAGACATGGTTCAACCTTAATGGGTCTCATCAGTGTGTGGTTGGTTTATACTTGCTTTGCAATATTTCTAGGCTGAAAAGGTTTACCATATACATTTTAAGTTATGGTGGGTGAAAAAGGCAATAACAAACCTCCACCGTTAGCATATAGCCAATAAAGAATATCACTTGTGAGCACATTAACATGTCTTAGACAGGTCTGCAACCCTGCTTTTCAACCATTATGACCTAGCATACAGTGCTTCCACCGCAGCAAGGGATTCTGGGAAATTACGTGCACATATATACTGTATATATGTGAACAAAATAGAAAAAGTATCCCATATATATGGAGGTGCCCGACTTCTGGTTCTACTGGGCTCGAGACAGTTGGGCCGGTGATCTCCCTAATATCTAGTTGGGCCCCTGTGCCCCACTAATAAATATATATTAACATTACTATGCATGAATATATTTGTATCTATCTAATCTTGATTAGTTATGTGGGTGTGTTTATTTTTTATATGTATGTAGCCCCGGCTTCAAAGACAGGTATACTGTGGACAATACAGAATTAAACTTCTCCAACTATCACATGGTGCGATAAGGAAAAAGAGAATGTCACAGATCTGCCTGGCAACAAATGACAGAAGAAAAGGGCTTGGATAAGAAGAAAACCGGATAGAATCTGGAGAGCAACTGGCAGTCTGAGAGACAGCTAACAGTCTGAGACACACACAGAAAGACAGCTAGTGGGCAGCCTGAGAGATGCACAGAGAGATAGCTGGTGAGAGTCTGACAGCCTGAGATAGAGGCAGCAAGCACCATTTTAGGCTCCAGTGAAGGAGTTGAGTGAAGAAGTCAACTCAAAAGCTATAAAGCGGATACTTGTTAAGCTGTTAAAACGCAGCCAGATAACAGACAGCTGGGATACCCATTCCCAATATTTTGAGTATCCTCTGTGAACGTACACAAAAATCTCACAAATATTTCATTCTTAACAGGCCTGTAATGCGACCACACCACACTTCATCTTAAGAAAAGAGTTCCAACGCAGGGGCTGGCATTAACATTGGCCTATTAGGCTGCTATATTGGACACAGGGACTATGCAAGGGACAACATTGTGCCACGTCATCATTTACTGTGTAATATGTATATGTTGTACTGAATTGGGAGGGTTTTCCCTAAGAGTAGAGGCCATCAGGCTGTAATTACCTCTGACTGTGATGGTAAGGGGGTAACCAGACTATACAATAAAGGTTAAGCCCATCTGGTTACCCCTGAGAACTGTGGGCCCCTGGTAGCAACCTAGCACCATAAACCAGGGGCCAGGTCTTATAACATGTAAAAGTAAAAGTGTCCCCTGCTTTTCCGCTTTTAATGTTCCCTGTGCCCTAATCTCATGAAACTTTCTAGGTGTAAGTTTTAGGTGGGCTATTTGGGTAGACATCCAATTGTTTTGGTTGCAGGAGTTCGGGAGCCAAAGATACCGATAGTCCCCTAATTCTCCCCAGCGTGCAGCGATGATTTGCAGGTACGCGGGTTGAATTACACCGGGGCTGCCCAGTGTCCCCCAGACTCCTGGTTTTCGAGCCCAGATATCCCAGTCCTATTTCCCTTACGAACATGAGTCTCCCCAAGTGATCCTAGGTATTAAAGTATGTTTTATTTCATTTGCTGGGGATCTCTCCTGAGCCTGAAGCCGGACATACACACCTGATTTCACCCATGCCTCCCTGCCATCTCTTCCCCTGTAAAAGGTGTTAACCGTCTCATTTAATACTGACTAACCTTAAAACGCCCCACAAATCAAGCATCCCAATAGCCTGCACTCATGGCTATTGTCCAACACTCACCCACTCCTACCATCCATTGTGGCCAAGCACTGCCATCTACAGCACTTTTCCCTCACCTACTGTCTCTGTAAATTTCCTATCAAACCTCTTAGATTGTAAGCTCTTTGGAGCAGGGATTTCCTTTCCTAATGTCTGATTTTGCTGCACTTATTATATTATTATAACTCCCTGTACTGTATTCTTTGTGAAGTGCTGAGTAAACTTTTGGCGCTATATAAAAAAAGACATACAATAAAATTTGTGCTTTTACTATAAATGTCTATTCAGTCAGCCGGGGCATCCATATAGGTGCCGGAAGTCTGGATAGACATCGGAGTTCAAAGAGGAGATGGGATGTTGAGAGGTGTCGGGGTGTTAAGTGGCCAGGGCAGGGCGGAGTACTGGGTCCAGAGAACAGAGACCTCCTCCGGGGAGGGCACTCTGGTCTGCCAGACTCAGTGGAGCCTGCCCAGTAGGTGGCAATGGGTTGACTGGGGGAAACGGCAGAATGTCGGCATATTTCCCATTGGTCAATTCGTATATCCCGCCCACAGGGCATCCCGAACCAGCTTGGCACGCCCCCTCCTCTGATGTCAGCCTAAGGACGAGCCCCTATTCTATTGGCTGGCGGCAGGGAATTCCCACACTCTGATTGGTCGCTCCTCCTTCCTCCATGCTGAAGATAGAATAGCGGAAGGTATGTAAGAAGTTGGCAGAGTCAGAGATCCAGACAATTTAGTGACTTGTATCAATGAAGCTAGGGTGGGCTTTCCAAAGTTTCTCTGTTACGAATAGCAGAGCAATGGCTTTGTTTTGAAGCTAGGAAAGTCTGCCCTGCAGAATCTAAGTCCGATGTGATGTCCAAGTTCTCATTTTGGAACGTAGCGTTTGCGGCTAGGAACTGAAGCCGAAAAGAGGACCAGGAAGCCTGGGTGTATATCCTGGTCAGGTTAAACCTACCGAACAGGCGCCCTGCACCTAGTAGAGCCTGGATTTCACCTCCAGACCCCCAGTAAGTGTGATTTTATCTGTATTTTGTGTATTCATTGTTCTATGTTGGTTTTTACCCGAATAAATTGCACTTTGTTCTTACTATTTTGTTTTGCCTAGTGAATGATCCCGGTACAAATATAAATAAGTGTCAAAAGTCCTGGTCACCTGTGACACTGACCATAAGCACAAGTTACAAATAATTATATATACACACAAGTCTCATCTGTTGGGTCTGACTATTGTGTACTAAGGGAGGGTGGACTCAGACCCCTGTCCTGACACATACAGGGACATAAGAGAGGTTATATATATATATATATATAAAGCAATTTATGTCATAGGACAAGCTTTCGAGAGTTATCCTCTCTTCTTCAGGTCTAGCAATACTCAAGTATACATACAATAGTGTGCAACCTAGGGTACTATTTATACAATACAGGTAGAAGAGTTTCAAAGCAGGAGAGAGAATCCCAATCGTTCAATATACAGAGTTCACAGTTTCCCACATTACCATGGTATATGTGCTGTGTAAGGGTATAAAGTCCAAATTGAAAATTGTAATGTTCTGGTCCCCAGAACTTGTTGGTGACACCTAGTTAGCAAGTGAAAACCCTGCTGAGCTAGCTGTGTAACTACTTGTGTATTTGACATTATTATCCATCTATCTAGAGGCAATGTAGATTTTCTAAAGATCTAATGAATAAACAACCAGCAAATGCTAGCGGTGTAATTTACATTGTTAATGCCTACATGTGTATAATAAATATGCATTTCTATGTCTTCAAATAAACTCTTCTTAGTTTCTAACCTGTGGTAATTTGAGTTGTCTTCTTAAGAAACACTTCTCAGTCCCTGATTAAAATAAAACCTACTTGCATTTGTCATTTTTCTTCTGTTCTTTCCAATATATAATATACTGTTAAAAGTCAGAGGAAGATGCATCTGCTTGGTTCTATTATTATTATTATTATTATTAATATGAATAATACTAGTCCCGCACAAAACAATATTAACAGGTTCGATAATTACTTATAACTGTACTGTATTTTGGCCAACTTTGTCTCAAAACCTTTTAACTTGAATTATGTTATACAATTTAACGGCTGCTCTCATGTGACAGAAATTAAAAATGCTGAACACTTATTTCGCCTGCCACTTCCCACACCTTTCACGTTTATTTTCATGACTTGAACAACCATGCGATGATAGCCTGTGCTAGCAATGCAATAGCCACACAAAGTCCAGTAGTACATACAGTACAGTAGACGCAAGGCAGTGCTGCACTCGAACAGTAGATATAACGTCCTTTTGGCATCTAACTGCATTTTCGCAAGGTAAGTTAAACCCCCATGGAGTCAAGGGTCAAGGTAGATATGGTTGAATTCATCTGAATCCAATCCATGTATTTTCCTGGGCTTTTCAGATCAAATCCGATCCGAAGGCTGAAATCCAAAATCGGATTTCAGCAAATTTAGCCAGAACGGAATCTTTAAAATCTGACCATGGAATTTTAAAGTATCTGACATCGGATTTAACATAAATCTGGTCCAACAAATGGGTTTATAACTAATCCAATGTTGGATTCAACACCATTTATATTCTCCATCCCCTCGTTTTATAAATCCATTTGTCGGATACGGATTTGGATTCCAAATTCGTCAGAATCTGCATTATTAAGACTAATCTGCTGAAATTCACGGCTCAAAGAAACTGGCCGATGCGTGTTGGGGTCTTAGCATTGTCTTGATTCTTGCACTCCAGGTCTTGTTCGAACGTTTCAGTTCTCTCAACACGTGAAATGTCAACTTGTTTAAATAAACCACCAATTTCTTTAGCTAACACCTGGAGGGCACTTTTTTCTTCACCTTTAAACACAATTCTCTTGACCATTATATGTATGAGACAGGTGTATAGAAAAACATAGGAAGCAGCACACAGCCAAATGAGTCAGGGTTATAAATGGTAATAAAAAATTATTTATTTAAAAAACATAACTAAAAATGAGGTACAAGGGCCCTCCAACGCGTTTCGTATCAACAGGGTACTTTATCAAGCTTGAAAAAGGTACGGTACACATTGGAGGGACCTTGTACATCCTTTTTAGTTATGGTTTTTTAATAAATCATTTTTATTACCATTTATGACCCTGGCTCCCTTGGCTGTGCGCTGCTTACTATGTTTTTATATACACCTGGATCCTATTACTAGCGGCTGTGTTGCCTCATCAGAGATTCCTGGAGTGGGTGCGGATTATAAACCATCTAAGAAGAAACTGCGAGTACTTTACCATGCTGAAGTTATGCTATAGACACTCCCAATGAGGTATTAAGGAGTCTGGATATTGTCCACTCACCTTGACTTTCAGGGAACATCTGTCTTATATTCAGGAAAATCCAAGACCTCTTACTCGCCTTTTGAAAAATTCATGAACATTGTCACCCACTTCTCTACGGAGTTCTCTGTTTATCTATTTTTATATCTTTATTGAAGATTTGTTTCACTTAACCAGTGGCTTGAGCACACAGATACCCCCCATCCCTCTCCCTTTCGAACATATGTATGAGACAGGGAACTGCAGCTTCTCTCAGTATACTGTAATAAGACCCCCGAATACCAAAAACGTTGGGCATATGTTTGTATTTTGGACCAAATAAACCACTTTTATGTGATTATCTCTTGTGCTGTGTCAGTACATTGGATCTCTAGGGATCCTCAAAGAAATATATATATATATAGAAGGGAATGGACTCTCCGCCCCATAAATGTAGCAATAGTGGGGGGCGGGGAGGTGGGGCTCTGCAAGCCAGTATGCAAAAACTGAATACTGTAAAATGCAAAATAAAGTCCCGGCACTTACCAATGTGTAGAAGGTTCATTGGAATACATTGACTGTTTCGGTCCCCAGCTGACACTTTATTAAGAGTCTTTATAAACGTCCCGCTGGGGACCGATATATATTTTAAACATTGGTGAGAGCCTGTCCTCTGGACTTTATTTCTCACTGTCTGACGAAACGCACTGGGCAAGTGTATCCATGGCACAAATGTCCTCACTACATGCACTACATGCTGTCTACCTAAATCAGAATGCTGGAACACAAAAAAAACGTGGAGGCGCATATCTTCAAAACAAGGCAATCAGTTGATGTGGATGTAAACACTACTTCCCTATTGACGTTGTGGGGTGTCCAGGTGATTTGGGGAGCACAGGTACATGTGAAGAAAAAACATACAAACAATGGTGCAATATGTTTTAAAGTGAGTCTGGTAAGTAGATTTCTCCAAAAATCCAGCGAAATTTGTACTCACAAATTTCTTAATCTTTAGGTGCATATAAAGGTTTCTTTGCGATGCTGTACCGGGAATATCAGCAGGTATAAGAACCTTCGTGGAATGGGACAAGAAAACCCAAAATAGTGTAGACTGATAAAACTTTGTATGAAGTAGATAAATGGTACAACACACTCACATGGTGCTAGATAAAAAAAAAAAAGAAGCATTTTGATCAAAAGATCGAAGCCGGCGGCTGGAATCTGGAGCAGTCTCTTTGCTCCTTCATTCTGCAGGGCTCGCCTCGTCCATCTCCGTACTTCCGGGTGGAATCCCCGGATGATAGACCGGAGGCAAGTCTGCAGACGAGCAGGTATCACTGTATGTGGCCTCCCACTCGATCGTAACTGGATACACTCTACGCGTTTCACATTTAGCAAGGTTTCATCAGGAGTGTACCTGCGCTCCCCAAATCACCTGGACACCTGAGAAACACATGGACTGAGAAAGCAATCCACATTAAGGGTTGAGCTGCAAAATTACCGTTTTGTTTGTATTTGGACCTTTATTTTATTTATTTATTCACTTCACTATTATATGTATTTGATGCACTAATAAGCATCCATACTAATATATATTCTCATTTAAAGTAATATCACTGATTAGATTTAAGGGCCAATGGGGGTAACACCTATTTGGTTTTGCACTATTGATGTTGTGGGCTGGTAAATTGTGAGTGATTCATTCTACAGTATATGCTTCCAAACATTTTAACCTTCAGAGTGCATATTATTCACTCTATTGAATGAAAACCATTTTTTACTATATTATGCTATGGAGAGGGCAATTTTTATGCTTTTTTTGTAGATGTGTGTTGCGGAAGGGGAATATCCTTTGTTGAAAGCTGCAGCAGGCTCTATCTTTCTCTACTTCTGGAAATTATTTTTGAAGTCGAACATTCCTAAAGGAACTTAGACTTACAGGGTTGGTGTAGACTTTCTTTTTTATTTCCCTTTTTTCTTAGATTAAAAAAAAAAAAGGATAAGAAAATATCCGATGAGAGAAAGCTATTACTTAGGAGACGACAAGAAATGAAACAATCCCAGGATGCAAGAAAAATTATTTAATATGCAGAGCTGTGCAAGACGATCAGCAAATGTATAACTGAAGGTGTAAGAAAATTTAAGGATATGATATAGTGAAGAAGACTATTGAAGGTAACAGAAGCTTAAAGAAGATAAAGCAGTAACGTACGATTGGGAAGAAGCAAATCATTGCACTCAAACAAGACAATGGGTCAACAATAAAAGATTGCGCACTTACAGTATCATATAGAGCCGCGGTGCACAAACTGAAGGGTGTGCCCCCCAGGGGGGACGGGAGATTTGTCTGGAGGGGCGTGGGAGGTTG
Organism: Ascaphus truei; assembly: GCA_036426205.1. NCBI lineage: Eukaryota > Metazoa > Chordata > Amphibia > Anura > Ascaphidae > Ascaphus > Ascaphus truei. Next base: position 200,613 of record WSYH01000284.1, on the reverse strand, counting down.
CAGAGATCCCGTGCTCCTCCCCAAGGCATTTAAATTAAATGCCGGGGATCGCGTGAGGCCTCTGTAACAGTAACACTTACTGGGATTCAGACATGTCTCCATGGCAACGCGGCGTCAAATGACGCCACGGCGTCATGTGACGCGACGTCACCGGTATCAAATGACACCGCGGGTCGCGTGACATCACACGACCCCGAATCGTCATTTGATGCAGCTGGCAGGTAGGAGAGGGGGCGCGAGACCGAGGGAGGCCAGGCAGGGGGGCGCAGCTTCAAAATGTTGCGCTCCCCTGATATATAGAGTTGAGGACTTCTACATGAACTTGTCTGAGAACACAGATAACACAGAACATAATCTATCAGAGGAAGAGTAAGAAGAAAGCATCAATGATGTACCGTGCGACCTTCCAGAAGAAGCGGCAAAGGCAATAAAACCCATGAAGAATGGGAAGTCTCCTGTGGAAGATGGAATTAAAACTGAATTCTTGAAAGAAGCTGGGGCAGCGGTAGAAAAAATCCTTGCCAAACACTTGACATGCTGCTTGAATAACAAGAATATTCCAGACAATGGAGAAAATACATAGTAAAACCTCAAGAGCTACAGACCAAGCAATCTACTTCCAATTACTTACGATTTTTATGATGATACTCACTAATCAAGTGCAACAGACCATGGACATTGCCCAGTCCAGAGAACAAGCAGAATTTCACAGTCGATACAACAAGTTGTACAAGAAATAATTTCCCCAAGTAATGAATACGATCTAACACTCATTTTACGATTCGTAGATTACGAAAAAGCATTTGCTTCTGTCTATACCTCAGCGGTTTTAAATACATTAAGAAGACAAAGTGTTGAAAAAGTGTACATTGATATTATAAAGAACATTTACGAAAATGCCACGTCAACCATTAGATTACATGAAGATACAAGCAATATAAAAATAAGCAGGGGGATGTGACAGGGAGACACCATGGCACCAAAACCTTTCCCAGAAACACTTGAAGAATTGTTCGAAACATTGAATGGGGAGAAAACAAAAATCAAAATCAATGGTGAATACTTGAGCCACTTACGTTTTGCTGATGGCATTGTTATTTTGGCCACAAGTCCAGACTAACGCCAAAAACAAATCAGATAACTCGCCTAAGCACGTAAGAAAGTGTCAACTCTGCAAAGATCGAAATAAATGGAATAGAACAAAAGAAGTAGAAGACTATGTCTACCTTGAGTGGCAAGTTATGAAGATGACGATGGGATGGAATGCACTTGGTAGAAACAAGACAATTTTTCGAGGGATTCCACTGTGCCTCATGAGGAACATTTTCGACCAGTGTATCCTGCCTGTGCTCACATACAGATGTGAAACTTGTACCCTAATTTCGAAGATAATTTAGAATCTGCAGACAACTCTAAGAAGTATGGAGAGATGTTTGCTGGGTATTACCCGAAGAGACAGGAAAGAATGAATGGGTTCCAAACCAGACAAGTCTGTGACATCATCACAAGGGGGAAGGAATGTAAATGGCAGTGGGCCTGACATATCGCAAGAAGATATTACATCATTGGACAAAGATGGTACTCAACTCGATTCTGATGGGAATTAAAAGACCAAAATGATGACCAAAAATAAGATGGGAGGATGAAATCAGAAAATTTGCTGGAACAACGGGGAGAAGAGAGGCTTGCAATTGTAGTACCTGGAAAATTATTGGGGAGGCCTTCATCCAGCAGTAGATCAACAATGGCTGATGATAATATAGTTCTCGCCTATCATGCATACATATAGCCCTAGTTTTTAACCTTCAATATATGACCGGTTTCGGCCCAGGAGGAATAACGCTGAGGGGGGTCCCATTTAAAGGAATAGACCCCCCCACAGCATCATCGCTACAGCTAACTCCCACAGTGTCACATTTTCCCAGAGTTTCAGTAGCGGTGCTGAAAATAGTAAGGGTGGCTACATCTGTATATACAGATGTAACAAGGGTTATTGAACTCACTCACAATTTAGAATATTGTGTTATAATGCAGAATACCTAAGATTATCTATCTATCTATCTATCTATCTATCTATCTATCTATCTATCTATCTATCTGTCTGTCTGTCTGTCTGTCTGTCTGTCTGTCTGTCTGTCTGTCGTCCCTGTCCTGTCCTGTCGTCTGTCTGTCTGTCTGTCTGTCTGTCTATATATACTGTATATATGTGTATATATGTCTGTATGTGTGCAGTACATACAGCATTTTTTTATCATTTTGCTCTGTAGGGGGCATCCATATGAAATTCGCACAAACAAATTCTCTGCTCAGAGAAACCTATTACATATCAATATAAAAAGAACATGCATTTTCGTTGTTACTTTTTGATTTTCACTTGAGTAAACTACACTGTTTCTATTTCCAGACTTTTCTCTTATGTGTGCACTTTGCTGCCAAGCAGATAATCTCAAACCAGGTGCCCTTTCTTGGGGCTGCAAACTTCTCATCTTCAGCATGTTATATGTGGAATACATTATTTTAATTAAGTCTAGGGCGATTTACTTTCCTCTGAGATCCATTCCACTGAGCAATTAAGGACCTATTGGTAGTAGCACATATGAATATTCAGGAGGATGTCAATTAATTAGCAGACAGAAGAATCTCATTACGGTACTCAAACCATTTTATTGCTAAGCAGAATTAGAGGGGATTTTGCCAATGTGCTGGATTAGTGAATATTTTACTGTGCACTCAGTTACCTTCATTATTAGATTACTTACACTGCCCTTTGATTTTATAAATTAAAATGCTCATTAATTTGTCTAGAAAGAACATACATTTTATGATCATTATAACTTTCAATTTAGCTGTATAAATTTCAAGATTTGTCTTGCATTGAGCGCATTCACAAACGGTAGATTCAAAAATTGACATGCCTATTGGAATCTGTTCCTCTTATTTCAATCATTTCCACATGTATGGATTCTGTGACTTTTAATAGGGGATTTAGCCCAAGCATTTCTAAATGGGCCTTTAGTGCTATTGTTTAATTTAGAAGGGAAAATGCAAAAAAAAAATGCATAGAGCAGCGCACTGCCCAAAATAATGGGAGACAGGTAGTGTAAAAAATGAAAAATGTATTGCCCAACCAGCGTAACCAAAAAGGAGGTGTAGACCCTCCCACTCCCATTTAGGAAAGCCATTGTTCCATGATATTTGTGATGGATAATTACTGAATTGATTCCTGGGACGATTGGAGCACCCATTACTCTACATATTCTGTATTGTTTCCTTTAGCCCAGGAGCTAAAGGGGGTCATTTAAAGCTGCACCAGATCTATCAATCAACAAAATCTCACTGGTTTCAATATTAACGTTTTTCCTTAATATATCTGGTGCAATTTCTTTGCCCCCAGGTTTTTTAAGCAGGGAGACTTTGAAAAATAACCCCCCATCCTGTATACAATTTCTATGCCAATATGTTTTTCTTTATATTTAGCCATTCTCTGAACAAATAACACTGTAGGACATTTTTAAGGCACCCCTATTATTACGATATTGTGTTCTGCCAATTAAAAGCATTCAAGTGTCATACTGTAAATACAAATATAGGAAACATATCTCAATTTAGCATAGGCTGAACTTGATGGACATACAGTATGTCTTTTTTCAATCTCATCTACTATGTAACTTTGAAACTGTATGGTGATCAATAAAATAAGTGGGATAGCAGTTATCAATACATTGATGGACTTTACTAGCTTTCCAGTGTATTGAATATAGTGGCAGAGTGTAGGGAATCGGAACTGTTCAAGACATAACTGGAATCAACTTTTTACGCTATTAACTTTTCATTGTCAATAGGAAATATATTTGTCTAAATATCCCAGGGATATTGTTTTCTTAAAAACAAACACAAATTCCCCATGAAAATGTCTAATATTAATTATTCATTTGGAATAAAATCCAAATTGCAAGATCATCTAATACAGCTTCAAAAATGGTACACACTATATTATTGGACAAGTGAATTTAATAAGAGAAATGTAAATGTATTTTTATAGGAAGGGAAACAAGTTAAATGTTGTTTGAAAAGTCACTTTTATTTGAACAATAACTGCACATTTCTGCCCAAAAGGTTAGAAAGATAAATATTAAATCTGCTTTCACAAAGGGAGCTGCAAAATAGATACTAAATTAATATGCATGCAAAATTAATTAGCTGTGTTTCATGACATCAAAATGAGTACCTGAGATGCAAAAAAAAGCTTCTGGGCATTTTAAACATATGCCAGAATGATAGTTTAATTGACTAATTACATAAATTAGGCATTGATTTTGCTACACATCAACTGTAAAAGAATCTTAATTAATTCTGCATACATTACAAAATTAAACACAGGGTGTAGACAAAATATGCATTATACTGTATAGTACCTACATACAACGTTAGAAAGAATAACCAGTTAAATCAGGTACAGATGCTTCTGGATCACCGTTTGGCCGCAGGCAATCATTTAATAAAAAAAAAAAACCTCACTTCATTAAAATCAATTACACATCTAAAGATTAATTAGCTTCTGCCACCTTGACAATGCTCCAAATAATTGGGGGTCTATTTATCAAAGTGTCCCTGATGCTGGTGAATTTTTGTTTAACTTATAATTATTTTTTTATTGTTCTTGCCCTTTCTTTTTAATAACAGCAATATTACATGTGTAATTTAACACAGATAAGGTGCTTAGGGTGTCATTTATCACAGCCTCCTGCCTGCAAAACTGAAGCCAAATAAGTGCATAAAAAAAATAACCACCATATTTAATGAAGAAACAGAATTCCCATAGGCAATGTTTTTGTTTTTTTTAGGTAAATGTTAAAAAACACAGCATACATTTTCTGCCAGTTATTTTCATATACTGTAACTACTTCAATGGCGTTTTTATTTTTCATTATAAAGAGCAACGTTTAACTGTTATCAGCTGATGTGCGAGAAAGTGTCAGACAAGTTGATAAAATGCTTCTGTAGAGACTGCAGCTGTTTCATTCAAAAACTGTTGTTACCCTTAAACCAGTGCTAAAGAATCGCACCAAATTTATCAAAGGGAAAACTCACATTGCTCTTCATAGGATTATATTTATTTGATAAATATGGTGCTGTTTATTCACTTGTTTTTATTTCAGCTTTTACAGCCGGGGGACTTTAGGAAAATAACTCGAATGAGTGCAAACAATTTGTACCAGATTTATCAAAGGAAAAAAAATCCATTGCTTTCAATGGGATTCCCGATCTTTGATAAATATACAGTAATTGTGCTGGTTTTAGCACTTGTTTTGAAGCTGCCAAACATTTATAAATAGACCCTCTATAGCACACACAACAATGCACGTGAAATAGGAAATTAACATTAATTTTATGGCAAAATTAGGCTTTTTACATACTGTACGCCTAGGTCTTTAGGCAGATTGCTGGGGTTTTTATTGACATACAAAGTGGAGACGGATGACAGCAAGAGATGCAGAAATCGATATATCTCACTAACACATGGGCACAATCACTTATTCTCTTCCCCGGGGAACCTTTGTTTTGTCTTGTTACTGTAATAAATCAGAGAGAAGAGGGTACTGGCTTCAGACCAAACCTTTATGTGCTCATTATGATGTGTCCCACATTGAGCTGCTACCATGTCACTACTATATACACAGTTTAATCATAACGCAGGCATTGTTAAACACCATAAAAACATACCATGTAGCAGCTCCTTCTCCAGCTATAGTTACAACTCATTCTGATTGAGAAGATTTGAACATTTGCCAGATGCTGGCTAGATGTCAACAAAAATCGACACTATGGGAGTGATTTATGTTCACACTTATTAAAGATGCAGTCCCATGTAGCCACATGTATTAGAGAATAGGGTGATCAACCTTGTAACACTCTCTTCATACTATTCATAGTAGACATTTCATAATTTAGTGTATGTGTATATATATATATATATATATATATATATAGTATAAGATTTAAAAAAAACACAGAAAAAAGAGCACACGACCACTCACAGCACAGTTTGTAGAATAATGTATTTAAATGAAAAGGGTAAATATGTACGTACATCAAGACAAAAATATAAACACACATTGAACAAGGACTCAATGTAAGGAGGCGGGGGGTTTCGCCGCCCTCGGCGCGCCCTCCCCTTACCTCTTCACTCTACCGCTGCTCCCTATCTCCGTGCTCCACGGCACTACCAAATCCACACTCCGGGCACGCTCTCACTACTGCGGGTGTGTGGTTACTCACTCGCCACCTCAGTACTGGGGGTTAGTCTGGTCTGCAGGCAGCACAGTGGGACACTCAGCCTGCATAGGTACAGTAGAAAGCACTCGTCCGGGTCTCTAGTGTCTCCATGATAGGCGTTTCATGGCGACGACTCCAGCCACGTCGTCAGTTGCCATGAAACGCGTATGATCTTTTTTGCTTCACTGCCCAAGTGGCAATTGGACTTGTTACTGCAACGTAAGCCCTACTGCTCCAAATATATTGTGAGCATACTTTCCTTCATATGCTTTGGTTGTGATTATTGAGGTTGGGAAGATTTATTTCCCCATCCTTCGGAGTGTGACGGTGACAGCTGATGTCATCTAAGTGCACACTTTGCACCAATCAATGTAATACCTGTTGGACTTCCGTGATGCTCCGCTTTCCTCTCCCTCTGACTCTAACGGACAAGAGCGACTATGGTTCAGACACTACAGCCCTGCACGTGTGCTGCCGACCTGTGGATTTCCTGCTGACACATTTTATTTATTTATAAAAATGTTTTACCAGGAAGTAATACATTGAGAGTTACCTCTCGTTTTCAAGTATGTTCTGGACACAGTTATGATAACAATACAAGGTTACATGAAATTAACAGGGTCATACATTATATTTAAAGACATTGCATGAACAGTTAAAGATAATATATGTTATAGGCGTATGTAACATTTACAGACCAAATTAAAATGTAAGACAGCTTTAGTTTTCAAAGAACTTAGACCGGTGGTGGTTTTGAGAGTCTCAGGTAGATTGTTCCAGTTGTAAGGTGCACAGTAAGAGAAGGAGGAGCAACCAGATTCTTTGTTGAACCTTGGGACCGTGAACAGTCTTTTGGAGTCAGATGCCAGGTGATAAGTGCTGCGTGTGGTTGGGGTGAGGAGCTTGTTCAGATAAGCAGTTAGTCAAACCATATGTCCAGATATTTAAAACTAGTGCTATTCGAGTTGGTTCTGATCTGTAGCTCCATCATTGGTAGCTTTAGAAATTTAGTCTTTGTCCCAAATACTGTTGTTACAGTCTTGACATCATGATTACTATACAAAGATCAAGAGCAAAAAATAGTTATAAACTAACAGGCAATCATAATCTTTGATGGTGTGAGAAAATATAGAAATACCATTACAAAAGAATGTTTGACAAACACAAGCGATATTTCCATTTATTTGCTTGACTTTCGCCATTTGCACCAGATTTTAACATTGATATATAACACTCTTTTGCTAAGTTGTGTGTGATTCATTGAGAGTAAATAAAGCAACAGTTTGCTGAAGGATTTGACTAAGCATCAATTTGCAAACAAGCAGGTGACTGCAACATCATATAATTGCTTTCATGGCAGTATACCGTACTTGCAGTATTGTACAATTATGTACAGAATGTAATATTAATATACAGTATGTTATTTTGTGGAGATAAATGTTATAATGAAAGACTTTCTTGGTCTAATGACACAACAAAATACAGAATGTTCCCATGGAAACATCACATGTTTTGTGTTATTATCTGGACGTTCCTCCTTCTCCTTCCGTGCACTCCAAAACTGGAACAACCTTCCAGAGACTCTCACATCCACCACCAGTTTAAGTTCTTTCAAATCTAAGGCTGTCTCACATTTTATCCAATGCCAGGGTGTGCAGCGCACAGCAATAAGGAGGAGCAGGTCTTGCAGAAAAAATAGTCCTTTATTTAATTCATGGTGTGGGACAACAGCAAACCTTCAACGCGTTTCGTTCAAGGAACTTTATCAAGAAGTGCTGTTTAGGTTAAAAACTACAGTTTATATACAGCTGACTGCCTTAATTTCGCGCCAAATCATGACGTCATGTTTAATGTCTAAGCCACTAAAAATCGTTGTTTTCGCGCATGCGCGCGGCGCCAGCAACTCTATCATAAACTCTATGGTGTTCTTGAGTCCTCCGCGCATGCGCGCGGCGCCAGGGTATCAGGGAGTATGCTGTTGAGGTCCGCCGTGTATAGCAGCTTGTACACGCCCTTGGGGCGGTCCTAAGCGCAATCCACGCCTCAGACCTACACAGGGTAACTCCTCCTTCCTCTCTTTCCCTTGCAAGCGCTCATAGTGATCTCTAAGGACATATAAGACCTCGCGCATGCGCGCGGCGCCGAGGTATCAGGTGGCCCACTCCTAGTGTCAGTCATGCAATGCAGTATATAAGCGCAATGCATGTCCCTGACTGTATTGTGTGAAGCCTCCCTGCTCCAAGTACCGCGCGAGCGATGAGGTGATGGGTTAACAACTCATATCACTGCTATAATTGGAATGTAGAGAGGCTAAAATGAGCTACTATAAAATGGATAACAAGAATAAATTTGTATAATGGCAGTAGGCTGTATACATTAAAACCATAGGCAATATATGTGTATGAGTAAACATATGAATAAACAATAACACAAGGTAAACAAATATACTAAAATACATATTATATACAAAAAATTACATATATAATTACAGCAAATTGCATCCCGCTGGATGGGAGTGATAATCATGTAAATTATTTACATCAATCTAATGTGGAGTTATGAACATATATGTTAATTTTTACATTTGTACTGAGTACCTTGCCCTGACTTTATGGAAACTTCCACTTTTCAATATGGGTTATGAAATCAAAGTAGGTAATTCTAAGTAAGGAGGTGGAGGTCATACTGAAAGATACATTTCTTATTTCGATTGTCTTGTGAACATTAAACTTAATCCTTTAGTTATCATGTAAACACATTCACAATATATGGGAACCATTTAATGTGTTTCTATAGATCGTTCCAAAGTAAATGATACTCATTTAAGAAAATGGTTGATATTCCATTCTATATTATTCCATCAGGGAACCTTGTTCTTAATGTAAATATCCAGTAGGATTCTCTACAATCTAATGTTTTCACAATATTACCCCCTCTTTCTTTTCTGATTACTTTCTCGATACCTACAAATGAAAAATTACTGATGCCTCCCTGGCCACATTCCAAGAAGTGTTTAGACACAGGGTGTTCCCTATCATTTTTACGTATCAACCTACAATGTTCTTGCATCCTTGTTTTTAATGCCCTTGTGGTCCTGCCGACATATCTCTTCCCACAGCCACATGTGATCAAGTACACTACAAATGCAGTGTTGCAATTGATGAAATTATGTATGGTGTGGCGTTTATGTGGACTGTGGGAAAAGACATGTCGAGCTGGTTTCATGAACTGACACATGTTGCACTGATTGCATCTAAAAGATCCTTTCGTCACAAAATGTTCTGATTTCTTAACTGGAGTTGATACTACACTTGGTGATAAAAAGGTAGCTAATGTCTTAGCTCGTCTGTAGACGAATTTTGGACCCTTATCTGTGTATTTCTTAAGGATTGGATCCATCTGTAACAATTCCCAGTGCTTATTCACAATCTTATTTATTTGATTGCTGGATTTGCTATATTGTGAGATAAACAGTGGACATGCTTGGTCCTCTTTTCTGTCTCTTTTTGTTCCAGTATATACATCCCCCCTCTTCCCTCTGGACACAGACGGCATTACTGTAGCTCGTTCAATTTCCTTGACCTCCTGTAGTGTAGTCTGGAGGGTCTCCCTGTCGTATCCTCTCTCTATAAATGTAAAAATTAACATATATGTTCATAACTCCACATTAGATTGATGTAAATAATTTACATGATTATCACTCCCATCCAGCGGGATGCAATTTGCTGTAATTAAGGCACAAGACATGTTTGTTGTTTTTTTTTAAAATGTTTTTATTATTACCTTGTGTTTATCATTTTATCATTTTTGATAAATGCATATTTTAAAACAATAAACTGTCCATTATATATGTAATTTTTTGTTTATAATATGTATTTTAGTATATTTGTTTACCTTGTGTTATTGTTTATTCATATGTTTACTCATACACATATATTGCCTATGGTTTTAATGTATACAGCCTACTGCCATTATACAAATTTATTCTTGTTATCCATTTTATAGTAGCTCATTTTAGCCTCTCTACATTCCAATTATAGCAGTGATATGAGTTGTTAACCCATCACCTCATCGCTCGCGCGGTACTTGGAGCAGGGAGGCTTCACACAATACAGTCAGGGACATGCATTGCGCTTATATACTGCATTGCATGACTGACACTAGGAGTGGGCCACCTGATACCTCGGCGCCGCGCGCATGCGCGAGGTCTTATATGTCCTTAGAGATCACTATGAGCGCTTGCAAGGGAAAGAGAGGAAGGAGGAGTTACCCTGTGTAGGTCTGAGGCGTGGATTGCGCTTAGGACCGCCCCAAGGGCGTGTACAAGCTGCTATACACGGCGGACCTCAACAGCATACTCCCTGATACCCTGGCGCCGCGCGCATGCGCGGAGGACTCAAGAACACCATAGAGTTTATGATAGAGTTGCTGGCGCCGCGCGCATGCGCGAAAACAACGATTTTTAGTGGCTTAGACATTAAACATGACGTCATGATTTGGCGCGAAATTAAGGCAGTCAGCTGTATATAAACTGTAGTTTTTAACCTAAACAGCACTTCTTGATAAAGTTCCTTGAACGAAACGCGTTGAAGGTTTGCTGTTGTCCCACACCATGAATTAAATAAAGGACTATTTTTTCTGCAAGACCTGCTCCTCCTTATTGCTGTGCGCTGCACACCCTGGCATTGGATCTATACTCAACTACAGCTGCACGCTCTGGAGGGGAGACTGGGGAAGAAAGAAGACTCAGTGAGTACTATACCTGGGGCCTACCTAATGAGGAAAGAGAGGGCTGTCATTGGCAACCCACTCCTACCTTCAGGGTACCTTATGCCCATTTAAAGGGACAGTGCCATTGTAAAATGTAATTATCACCCAGTTCACTCCCCTCCTTTCACATAGTCCCAGCACTGTTGAGCACCATTACAAACACACTAATATGTCTCACATTTTAACCTGGTCTGTAACTGTTTCATATGCTCATAATATATATTTTCTTTAACTGTGCATGCAATGTCTTGTATATAATGTATACCCTGTTCATTTATGTAACTGTACTTGTAACCATGTACTGCACCGATACACTTTATTCGAGCAAATACCCAGTATGTACCTGGCAGATACCTGGAATGCGCCGCTCCTCACCTCAGACAAGCCCCGTTGCATTTGCCTTCCCAGCCTGGGTTCATGCCTGGCTGACGGGCGGCTGATCTGTTAAATGATAATGATTAGGATTTAATAGGCTGCAATGCTTCGCGTGTCTACCAGATGGCATAAATTCATGAATTGTAATGCAGTATATATATATATACTGTGCAGTATTGCAGCCAGCGGGAATAAAATGCTTCAATCCCTGCCTGGAAAATAACCCAATGCACTCGGGCAGAAAACAGTCACAAACCTCAATACACCCGGGTATACCCGAATTCGTGGGACTAGCCGAGCTCGAATAAAGTGTGTCGCCAGTGTACTATTTGTTTTACTCTGTGCCCAGGACATACTTGAAAACGAGAGGTAACTCTCAATGTATTACTTTCTGGTAAAATATTTTATAAATAAAATATTGGCTTGTTGAGTCTTAGTCCCATCACCAGCTTTAAATAGCAAGTGAAAACATATCCCACCAGAGGGTTCGAGCAGGGGGTCAAAACTTTATTATTCTTTTCACCACATTTTTTGGTTTTTATATCTTCACAATATTTATGTGTTATATATTATACGTGCACTTTAATTAATTAATTTTAAGAGTGCTGTATTCACTTCACTGAATTTACAGTGATCACCTATTAATTTTTTGGCGTCGTTTTATCACTTTTCACCAGTAATTATTGGCTTGATGACATTCAAAGTGTAACCTCCCTCCTAAATGGTTATTATGGCTGGTGTTCTACTTTGGGTTTCTATGGGGATCCAGACATCACGCAGGGCTATTAAAGGAGGAGTGACTATTTTAGAAAGTTAGGTTCCCGAGGACATGAGTAGAGGAGCCTCGGGGAGAATAAATGTTTATAAAGTAATATTATAGACCAGGTTCCCCTGTTTATTATGTTGGTGATAGGAGCAGTAACCATTAAAATACGATCCCCAAAAGAAGGAATGGAGTCCTGAATCAGTAAGTTAAAGGAATATAGCATGCCATAGAGAGCTTCAGAAAAGAGAGCTCGCTGTGCCGGCGGTGTAGCTCTAACCGCGGATCGGCACTAATATTCCTCAGCAGTCTGTGTGCAAGTGGCAGTTCCTAAAGAGGCTCCAGGTATTGGGTCAAGTAAGAAAGACTGACCAGGATTGCTGCAGGGGCCCAGAGTAATTGGATTAATACCAATGATGGTTCTGAGTAGCAAGCCGATCCGGGTCGCACATTTATTCAGAGCAACTAAATCAAAGTACCTTCATTGGAGTGTTAAGTGTGGGCACTGATGGAAGAACTGTATTCATGTATGTCTATTGTAAAATACAGTACAATGTTATTAATATGTGTATGATCACTTATTAATAGGGACACGAATAAATGACTGTTTTACTACAAAGTTCCTGGCGCCTATTATTCTACAACTGTGCTACCTCATTGCCCAGCCACCAGAATCTAGCCCCTGGGTCAAGGTAACCCATGCAGAGTAGCCACATATAACACAATGGTGTGATATCCCTACAAGCCGGGCAGGGAGTGTTACAAAGCACTACATTATCAGGGTCCCAGCTATCTGAAAAAGTTTTGAGTTCCCTACACTGTGTATAATACACCATACCCCTGACGAAGCGGAGTGATCCGTGAAAAGCGTAGGGTGGAGTTTGCCATATCCTCACACATGCGCGAATGGAGTTGTAGCATCGATGTGCACTCATTCCTCATATAGAGTGACTCGGGACCAATCGCAGCATACCCGGAATCGGCTTGTCTCTACCATGGGGGTTTAATATGAGCTTGTAGGTGTTCTGTATGTTTTATAATTCTTGTTCAGCTAGTCTTAGCTGATTGGAGGGTGGCAACCTCCTACCTAATTGAAGCTCACTCCCTCCCACATTTAAATGGTTAAAAGCTCACTCCATGGCACCTCCCACTCTCGGGGGAACTTGCCTGCTTACAGTGTGATTGTGACAAATCTATTACAGAGTGCTTTTCCTGGTAATGTACAGGTTAATAAAAGCTTCAATCAGACTTAGAACTTTTGCAACTAATATTGACAGATTTATTATAAATCATTCTTCCTGGCAATGCACAGGTTATTAAGAATTTATATTAGTGTAGGGACCCTTGAAACGTGGTCTGCCATGCAGTTGGCTCAAGGGCTTACAACAATTTGGCCAAAATGTTAAACTAAAAGACCATTTTATTTATTAGTTATTTATACATGTTTATTTAGGCACTGTACCGTATATAGGTTTTTCTGGATGTGCACTGAGCTTTGTCGGTGTTTTATGTTATGTTTAAACATTCCTCTAACTCCAAAGTATTTAGCCATTTACACTTGCGATACTACACTATGTTTGCCTTATTTTTCGTTTTTCATGTGCTGTATCCCACGTGCTGAATTCCACCCGGATCCATTTACCAACACTGGACTAGTTGGGACTAACACTTAAAAGGCCATTTCTTGTGTCATAAGGTTGTATTTGTTACACAATTTATTTGTCACATTTTTCCCATTATGTATAGTATAGGCGCCGTATGGTAACACTTTTTCTTCACAGTATCACATTTGACAAGGGTAGTCAGAGTTACCTTTTTCTTTGGGCAGCCACGCAATCACACTAGAACAATCAAGTTTAAGTGATTTATAGGGCACCTATTGTATACGGCCACAATATTGTATTCACCATTTTACTGTATATATATATATAATTTATTTCTCATCATGATTTGTTTGAATAGTGCTGCACACCTTTTTTTCCAGAGTTCCCTACACTCACATTCGCTCTCTTTGAGCTGCAGATGAAGGACTCCTAAGGCTGCGCTTATAGTGCCAGCGACAGCGACGTCGCTTCAAAACAAATGTATTGGAGCCGTCGTGTGCGCTTATATTAGGAGCGACGCGACGGATTGGTCGCGATCGCTGGAAGTCACTTCAATTTGATTTTTTCCAGCGACCATAGCGTGACGTCACTGTCGCCATCGCTGGCACTATAAGCGCAGCCTGACAGTTACCAGAATCTACTTGACTTCCTTTATGACTCAAGGTTTTAGCCACGCTGCTCCCACTCTCTGGAACAGTCTGCCTCACACAGTTCAAGAGGCCCCCTCTCTGGAAATCTATAAAAACAGGCTAAAGACCTACCGATTAACCCAGGCATTAAATCAATGAACCACAACCTGTCCAAAATGTAATAGCTGCAGTGCCGTCCCATCCTGTATTGCATCTTTCCTAGTGTTTGGTCTATTTTATCATTTAAAATGTTTTCTTCTTTTTCCTATTTTGTAACTGTGAAGTGCTTTGAGTCCCATTGGAAGAAAATCACTATATAAAGTTATTATTAGGAGTAGTAGTATTGCTCAGATGTGTGATGGACAATAGATTTATGGGTATACTGGCAGGGGAGTCAGACACGGTAAATATTTTGTAAGCACAAATGTTTGTAGTGCGCCCCACAACTGGAACAGTCTACCGGAGACTCTCACATCTTCCACCAGTCTAAGTTCTTTCAAAACTAAAGCTGTCTTACATTTTAAACTTGTCTGTAACTGTTACATACACCTATAATATATATTATCTTTAATGTGCATGCAATGCCTTGTATACAAGTATAACCCTGCTCACTTCATGTAACTATGTTTTTGTCATCACAACTCTGTGCCCAGGACATACTTGAAAACGAGAGGTAACTCTCAATGTATTACTTCCTGGTAAAACATTGTATAAATAAATAAATAGTGCCCAATGACATTTATAGCTGCTGACTCCTAATGCCAGCATCCGATGCTTATTATTATTAATATTATCGTTTATTTGTAAAGTGCCATCGTATTCTGCACTGGGATACATAGTTATGTATATTACATAAACAGGACAAACAAGTGCAAACAAGATACAAAAGGTAATGAGGCCCCTCCTCATGAGAGTTTACAATCTAGAGGGAACCCTTCTGACAGGGTAGCCGTCGGAGGGGAACTGCCTGGTAGAGGAAGGGGCATGGCAGACCACATACTGTAAGTCAGACAGACCTTCCTTCCCATGAGCTGCCCCTCCATGCTAACCAAATGAGCCCTCCGGTCAGATAATGGTGCACAGGTGCAACTACTCCACGCCCCCTAGCATCCCTGAGCTTTGCATCTCATCCCAGCCTCTGTTTAAAAGCTGTGTTTAAAACAGCATGCATTGGTTTGAGGATTGGCTTGTGTAATACGAGCTTGAGACAAAAGGTGGCACTGAGTGCTCATTTGCATGTCATTTCCCAGAATCCCTTGCTGCAGTGGAAGCGCTGTATGCTGGGTGACAATGGGGAAAGACAGGGTTGCAGACCTGTCTAAGACATGCAAATGAACATACAGTAATATTTACAGTTGCTATATATATATATATATTTACATAGCCCCTATAGTGTATTCAGCACTTTACAAAAGAGACAATACAGTACAGGGAATTATAATACAATAAGTTTAACAAACACAATCAGACAATGGCACAGAAGATTCCTGCCCTGAAGAGCTTACCATCTAAATGGTGACAACAGATATGTTATGCATTCGTTCAGTCATTGTTCATTATAAAAGCAAAATTGTTGTTTGTTGCTTGCTTGAAGGAGTCTAACCTGCTTTAATTGTGTATATTTACTTTTTGGTGTTTTGCATATATGGTGGTTCATAATTAAAAAAAATAGTTATTTTTGTAATAGAGTTGCACAGTAAATGTATGACTTATTAATTTATTTTTCACTCAATTTGTTGTTTTTAGAGGTAAGACACCTTGTTCAATTTGCAGTCAATTTTGTAACCACCTTTATTAGCCACCGTAGACTGTCTTGGTTAGTTGTGTTTTAGTAATGATACTTTCACTCTGCACATATTCTGTTCACATCATCCCTTTTTGTCCTACCAATCGATTCTGTTATGTGAATAGATACAAGATATAGAATGTGTTAGTATTTATTGACCAATGCCTCGCTTACATGTGTCTAATGTGCAAAGTCACCAGTGGTTTACAGGACAATCAGTTTTAAGTATCACCATCCATCACATAATGGGAAGGAAGGTGCAGCATTTCCTCTGATGCCATGAATTATACAAGGGTCAGCAAGTTAAAGTCGCGGTTGGCAACACAAACATTGGCCTGAGGAATCAAACCTATCTCTCCAGCTGTTCTTTTCCATATGGGTTCAATGAACTGCAGAGACTACAAGCCTATGCTCATTGACAGCGCTTGTGAGATTCTATATCATGTCAACAGTATCATAAAACAACCATCGGATAAGGCGCATACAATTCATCAAAAACTCATCTGGTAGCCAGCTGCTGATGAGGAAAAATATAGATATTAGAAGCCAACAGATGTGTTGTGTAGAATGCAGGTGTTTGGGATTTTCATGAAAACTAAAAATGGAAGTATGGAAACCAGGAGACATTTCACCTGCAGGGACTCCTCGTCCTTAATGTTACTTTTATGTCTGAAGCACTTATTCCCGTTACCTGTTATTTATATTATCTGTTATGTATTTCGTTACCCCATGTATTACTACTGTAAAGCGCTATCTACATTAATGGCGCTATATAAATAAAGACATACAATAGCTTTAGCATAAGAAGTGCAGTCGAATTCCCAATGAGCCTATTCCAGGATTCCCTTTCATCCTGTTTAAAGAACACGGTAGACTAATGTTATTTGTGTCTATTGATCCAAGTCTCCCTGCAGCACAATTGCAGCAATACAACTGGTCAGAATTAAAGTTCATTTAAAAGCAATAGTACTTTATTTGCTCTGATAATGCCTCACGCCTCCCCCCCCCCCCCCACATTTAATTTAAATGCCGGGGGAAGAGCGTGGGGCCTCTGTAACCGCCCGCACACCCCCTACAAATTCTCCCACCCCCCTGGGGGGCATGCCCCACAGTTTGCGCACCGCTGACCTAATCAATAACAGTGGGTTAGTAGCCTCTTGTGATATTCAACAGAGTTTGGGAAAGATAATACTTTTTTTTTATATCTCTATCAATGTGTGCATCCAGTCATTTCCAGTGGGGCATTAAATACTTCTTTTAGTCCCAAGAAAGAGGCAGATATTAGACCATATATTCTGTACCAGTTTTGTTCCTGTTCAATGCCAGTGGAGTATCCTTTTGATGATTAATCGAGGCGACAGATTTAATACTATCTAATCTATATCAGTACATATACCAAATCAAGAACAATTGAGGCATTATTTTCACTTGTACTTTTTTGGTCCTTAGAATGGTTTTCTTGGATTTTAGGCAAAGCCAAAAGAACAACAATACCATACTTACTTCTTATTTCCATTTCACAGTAATCAGGAGGAAAGTAATTTTTGTTTGTTGGTTAAGATAGCTTGGACGGTTGTTTATAATAAGTAACAAGTAATGCCAACATTTTAGGCTGATTCAATCCACCTCCAGCATGAAAACTCATATTACCAAAACCAAGGTTTTTTTATATCAATTATTCTATAGTCTTACAACTGCAAAACTGAGGCAAAACAAGTGCAAAGCATTGCACTGATTTTATGATAAGAAAACATTCCATTGTTTCTATTGGATGCCCTTTCTTTGATACATTTGGTGCATTATTTTTGCATTTCTTGGTGCTCCAATCTTGGCCCAGTTTTGATGACGTTAATAAATACACACCGTTTGAGGTTTATTTACTAAAATCTCTCAGATGAAAAACTAGGGCAAATGCCACACTGCAAAAATATAATATTTATCGGAGAAAAGGAATCCCATAAAAAGCAATGAAATTTTTTCCTGGTATATATTTGAGGCAATTCTTTTGCACTGATTTTGTTTCATTTTTTCAGTTGCAAAACGCTAGTCAATGAACCCCAAAGTTTCCTGACTGCAAAACAAACAGCAAAAATGGGGCATCATGTTTATTAAAATTGCTATTGCAGCCTTATGGTCATTTTCTTTAATAAATCTGGTACAAGGTACTTGCACTAGTTTTGCCCTTTCAAAAATGTATCATAAACACGTACAAATATTATCATTTTGGTTATATGAATATAACATGCAGTGAGAATGCACTTAACATTATAATTAAGAATTCGGAAATTATATTTTAAAAAAAATAGATGTAACGATATTAGCTGTTGTATTAAACTACTCAAAGTGTCTTTGCACTTTTAAAATTCTATTTAGAGTATTTGTCTGCAAGAATAGATCTTTAAAGTGAGATCTAGAAAGTTTCAAATTTCCAAGATGTTTTATTCAGAGTAAACTGTAGAAAGTTAATTCTTCCAGCCAGTGTCTAAAAACCAGTTAATAGCAGAGAATAATCCGAGCAATTGAGGATAAGAAAGAGCTATTGATTTTGTGTCACCGAAATGGAGGTAGAAAATCTAAGCATTAAATAATGTTCCCGGGACACTTTTCAGTGTGACCAGCAGAAGCAGGAGAGCACAACATATTTAATGATCTGTAGAACATAGCCTCCTTGAGGTCAATCATATGTACTTAACCTTTTGGCTTTCCATGTTGTCTGCTTGTCCAACTGGTTTATGAAGTGTATGTTAACATGATTGGGGATTTAGGGCACTGATAACTTGATCTCTCAAAATTCACAGCAGCTACACAGAAATGTTGAACAAATCCAGAGAATATTGCCCTGTTCACTCTTCTACCAGCAATCACAAGACAGTTTACCTTGTATTCATAGGATACAATCCTTATTAAAAAAAAGTAATCTTTTATAATATAAATTATTTGAAACACATAGGATAACTGTTAAAAGGTATGTGATATCATTCTTACCCTTAATATGACTTTAGTGGTATACCTTTTGTAGAGGAGTATATTTACAGTATATTCAATATATATGAAGCTATAGATATTTATTTTAAAAAAATGCAGTAGAGAATTTTGAAACATGACAAGTATTGTGGAGGAGAAACGCTTAGTCACAGGTTAATCAGGTGGGACTAGAAATAAGAAAAATTGCCAAAGTTAGCGTTTATAATATTGAAGTGAATTTAGAGTATTTATGGGTGATGTATCAAGACAAATGTGAACCAAATATGTACGCAAACGGTGTAATTCTCATCTTTGTCTCTGAGTCAATGATCAAGGTCTTTGTTTCAAGATGTGACCCACGACCGCTTGCTTATGATTTTGGTTGTGTCAATAGGAGAAATTAGGGAGTAGATACACATGTAGCAAACCTTACTGTCTTTGGTGTCACTGCCATCAGCTTTCACGGCAACAGAGGATTAATGCTGCATGAGGGGTTCCATTAGGAAACACGAACCGCCGCAGCATAATCGCGGCAGACACTATCTCCGGCGCCACAGACTTTGGCTTCTGTGAACGGAGCCAATGAGTCTTGCTACATCTTTACATGATGCACAGATTATAATGAGATATATCTGCTTTCTCTCACCTTAAACCTTTTTTTCCTCACTGCCCCTCACCTGTGGAACTCCCTCCCACTCAGTATACACCAAGTACCTTCTTTCCCCACCTTTAAGTCAAACCTTAAAACTCACACCTCTAAAATGAAGCATTTCAAAAGCCTACACTCATGGCTAATGCCCCACACACACAGTCACTCCTACCAACCATTGTGGCCAAGCACTGCCATCTAGTGCACCTATTCCCTGACCTGCTGTCTCTGTAAGTTTCCCAGAATACCACTTAGATTGCAAGCTCTCTGGGGCAGGGATTTCCTTTCCTGTTGTCTAATTTAGTTTTTTTGCGTGTGTTGTATTATAACTTCCTGTAATGTCTCTTTTGTAACGCACAGTACATTGTGGGTGCCATATAAATAAAGATAAACAGACATATCAAAGTCTAAAAACTTTTTCACCTTGTTTTTTTTGGTTAAAAAAATGCGAAGTGCGTAAACTTTCCTGGCTAACAATTGACACCACAGCATTTTGTAGGAAACACTTTGGATGCTAAGTATAAAATATTACTTTTGAAAATAAATTGAGAGAGTTCATTGTGTTAAAAAAAATAAATTTCTCACATTGTATCACTAGTGGCACTTGTTGGTATTTCATTATTTATGTTCTTATTCAGTGTACGGTGTGCGTCACGAGTATACCGACGAATGCATTAAGAATTGTTTGCATCTTGTCGCATCATGTACGCCAAGAGAAAGTTTACTGACCATGTTTACCTGTTGTGCACAAAAGTGGTACACGATTGAAGTTTAATATTGCAGATCATTTACAAATGTGCACTACCAGCAACATCAAACTCTGCCTCTAATTCCACTTCCTGGCGTCATTGTTTGTATTTTGGAAACATTGGTAGCGCACAACACTTACAAATATTTTTTTTACATTGGCACTCTGAGATGCCCTAACTTGCTCTTCGAGGTGTCTGTTTTAGGACTAATTCATTTATAACGATGCTTTATACCATCTTATACCCACTTTTGTAGCAGGGAGATTTTGACAAATAGCCTCTACAAGGGGAATTCACTCTTTTCTGCTCCCTCACTACTTTGCATAATTTGCCTTTCCTTTTTCATGCTGACTCTTGGATTTATGTCTATGGGGGATATGTATTAAGTGTTGGAAACAGAAGCATTGTTCCAGAAAGAGGTGCAAATTGGCTCATTTTGACTCTGCGTCACTTGGTGTCAATGTATCAAAGAGTTTTGCTCTTCTTGCGCCAGTGAGTGATTTTGAGCAGATATAGGAACAGTTAGGAGGACGTCGGTGTGGTATGAAATGTATCACATATTGTGCCCGGAACTGGTACAATATTTCTTTCTCCTTGTGTCAGCTAAATCCTCCAGGTCAGACAGATGTTGCTGGAGCAGATTAACAATATCGCACATGATCATTTTAGAACAAAATTGCACCAACTTGATACAGTACATACTTCCCTATGTTTGTAAGATGGTAAAACTATTACTATATCTTCCATAGACAAGGTGTTACATTGCTGAGTGCTTTCACTACATTACATCTGCAATACATTTTTCTTTTTCATACATCTTAGGCCGCGTCCATGCTTGTCACGCGCGAAACACATTAGGTGAACGGGATCGTGTATAGCGCGCGCGTGTGCATTTCGGCAAGAGCAAAGCTAGAGGAGACAAAAATATTTGTCTTTGTAGCGCGACGGCAGGGTCACGTGAGCATTTCGCCCAATGAGGGCGAACCAGCTTTGTGACGTCACGGACACGCCTCCCCGTCGCGTCAACCTACAGGACAAAAAAACCTCTCCTGCTGCAGGAGTGCGTGACGCCACGTGAACGCTCACACGCGCGCACTACCCATGGACACGGCTTTATGCCTATGTTCCCTATGTAGAACTATTTTCATCTCTGATGTCATCTTCTCTAGCCCC
This sequence comes from Ascaphus truei, assembly GCA_036426205.1. Taxonomy (NCBI): domain Eukaryota; kingdom Metazoa; phylum Chordata; class Amphibia; order Anura; family Ascaphidae; genus Ascaphus; species Ascaphus truei. Next base: position 178,875 of record WSYH01000284.1, on the reverse strand, counting down.
AAAGGTTCTCTGGTACCCTGCATATGCCTTTTTTGAGTGCCATCATTCTCTACTAGTTTACAAGTAAAGGACATTGTAATTTGAGATGTATTCTGCAGAGGTTGATCTGTTTAACACTTTCATCGCTGTTGAGAACCCAAGGGACTCGTTTTTATTTTCATTTAGGGATTTACGTTCCAAAAAAATAGTCCCATTGCAAACTAACGCAAAACTTCTTTCACAGAATCTCGATGGATGTCTGAATATTTCCAAAATTCCCATTTTTCATTTGATCAACATGATAAATGTGGCTAAATGCACTTGTAATTGTTAAGCTTTTAATTGGTGCTAAGATCTACCATACAAGAGTTTGTCTTTTCATGTTTGGAAGCAAGACAGGTGATGATATGATGAAAGATATGGAAATGTATCCCTATAGGCAAGTGGGAAGAGACTAGCGATGGATGAAAGGGTTATCTGTTCACTATAACAATTACTAACAAGAGAAGCTGCGCTGCTGTGGGATTCTTGCAATCTCATTAGGCTACGTGCATTGTCTTAATATATGTAACATGAAGGCATTTGGTTAAAAACCATGCATTTAAATGCAAGCCCATGGCAGGGAACACAGAGAAATACACACTTATAAAAAATGGGGTCAAACAGTAATTGGAGGAGAACAGCTTTGTTGTAAAGGTATTCAATTTGGAAAAGGGTGATGTTGATCCAAGATCAAACATTACCTCTTCTTTACATTGAACAATGGCGTGTCTGTTTTTTTTTATTTTCTATGGGCAACAAACTGTGCACGTCGCTTGATAGAAATACAAAATATCAGTTACATGTATATAATATATATATGTGTGTTAACTGATATTTTGCATATATATCTTGTCAAAAGACAGGCACTCTCGGGACTTTCTGAAGGTGAACAATATTTATTTTTTCTCCCTATAATACGAAAATAGATCTTTGCTCACTTTCAAGCAATCCTGAGAGTGTCTGTCTTTTCCCTACGAATGCCAAATTTCTACAGTTGCACCTGGCATTTTGACATTTTAAGCTGAAATACCACCAGGGCACTCACAAAAAAACCCATATTTTTTATGCATGGGTGCACGGCAGAAAGATAAGCGTACATGAAGAAAGGAGCTGGGACTCATAGGTCTTGGTAAAATAGGTGAAGATTTATTAAATGAAGCTTGATGCTTTAGTCATCCGACATTTCTTAAGAACAACAAAGCGCAAGTGATACCAACCCCATAATATAAGTACTCACTGTAGGACCCCAAGTGAAAAAAAATTGACGTTAAACTTCTGTGTCCAAGATACTTGGGCTGCTGCTAAGTAACAAAAGTGGTGTGTAAACAAACAGTTCTGTAAGTGCTCCTATTTGTATGTCATTACCCAGAATCCCTGGCTGCAGTGGAAGCACTGTATGCTAAGAGATAATGGGGAAAGGCAAGTTTCTGGACCTGTCTGAGACATGTGTTGGCATTTTAATTGCCAAACAAACAGTGAAAAAGTAAAAAATGGGGAAAATGGGGGAAAGCAAAAGAAAAAAACTCTGTTACATGTAATGAGATAGTATTATATAAAAACAAATTAAATTTAAAAAAAAATAGGTTATAGGACGTACCAGAAAGAGAGAATACACGTAAAGATAAAATCAGATTTAGCTTTAGTGAGGACTTGGAGATCATGAAGATAAAACAGATTCAACTATAAATATATTACATTATAACACATTTGGTCAGATAGATGCAACCACACAGATAAATACTGTATCCTTCCCTCAAATTATTTTCTCACTGCCTCAAAGTAGCCGGAAGGGGGCAACGAGTGTTCAAGAAGATGTACAGGTGCAGTTGTGCTGGTAGGTTCAACCCTACTTTGTAAGCTTAAACAATATTATATAAAGGGGATGGTCTGATCTATGAGCAAAGAGTAGCTATATTAGATTTGTTTACAATTGAAAATAGGCATCTAAGGGGATGTGATATATATTTGAAAATATATTCAGAGTCAATACAAGATCATTATTCATCCCAAGAGCAGTAAAAATTACCCAGGGTCATCCGGGCATCTCTTGAGATCGGAGGAAAGGAGATTTCCTGGCAGGAAAGGAAAGGGTTCTTTACAATAAGGGTAGTTAACATGTTAAATGTATTACCAATGGAGACTGTGACAACAGATACGATAGATATGTTTAAGAAAACGTTAGACATCTTTTTAGAATGGAAATGTATATGGGATATACCAAATAAGTAAACATAGGAACAATGTTGAGCTCAATAGCGGACACCTTTCATAGAAAATAGAAGAATCAATGGAGTAGTCTTCATCATTAATAATAGATGGAGAAACAACATAGTGGTGTTTGAAAGCTCCATGAAATCTACTAATTTAACAAAAAAGGAAATTGTTATCTCACGATCATTATGGAAGATTTCAATGCAAACATTGGTGCCCAGCAGAAAGATGAAGCATCAGTAACAGGAATGAACATGGATTAGTAGAATTTGCAGGATCTGAAAACTTCTCCATAATGAATTCATTATTTAAAAAAAAAAATCCAAATCGAAAGTGGATATTGAGTGGACCTAATAGAATTAAGAATGAAATTGACTATATCCAAGATAACAAGAAACATGTAATTGAAGACTGCAAAGTCTTTAACTGTTTTGATGCAAGAAGTGATCCATGATTGGTTCATTGCAAATTACATCTCAATACAAAGATGGAAAGAAGAAAATTGATTAAAAACAAGAGAAAAAAAAATCTAGATCGAAAACTTCAAGAAGAGCATAGAATTTCAGCTACAGCTGAACAATTGTTTCAGCTTGCTGTGAATGCATGCTACATTAACAAACACATATGGAAAACTTATGAAGATTGCTGTTGATAGCCCAGAAAACACTGGAGGAATCACTAACAAAAAAAACAGGATAAGAAATATCAGATAAGCAAAGCAGTTACAGAGAGAACGCTAAGAAATGAAGCAATCCTAAAACGCAAGAATAAAAATGGTGGACAGAGCTGTGTGCAAGATGATTAGCTCATTTATACCTGAAAATTTAACTGCGATATGGTGAAGAAGACTATCAAAGATAACAAAAGTTTAAAGAAGATGAAGCAGCAAGATATGATTGGGAAGAAGCAATTTGTCGTACTTAAACAAGACAATGGATCAACAATCAAAGACCATGCATTTATATAAAGAGAGGTGAGGCCTCGAACAAGACCATAAATAACATAGGGAATTATGAGGAAGCCAAAGAGTGAGAATAAATAAACAAACAGTAATGTGTCCTTCCAAGGACAATACAATCCATGAAGAATGGAATGGAAGATGGAAATAAAGTTGAAATCTTAAATGACGAAAATTATCTCCCACTTAATTTAGGGTTCATAGATTATGAAAAAGCATTTGATTCTCTCTACTCTTCAGCCATTTTTAATGCATTAAGAAGACAATGTGTTGAAGAAGCATACATTGATATTATCGGGAACATTTTATGAGAATGCAATATCAGCCATTAGATTACATAAACATTTAATCACAATAAGGATCGGTTGGGGTATGCGACAGGGTGATATAGTGTCACCAAAGCTTTTCACACCAACTTTTGGGAAATATTCAAGACACTTAATTGGAAAGATAAAGGAAACACAATGAATGGTGAATACTTGATTCACCTACAATTTTCAGTTTATTTTTGCCAAAAGTCCAGAAGACCTCCTTCATATAAATCCCAGCAAAACCAAAATGATGTTCAACAAATGTGTAAACTCCACAAAGATTTAAATAAGTAGAATAGCACTAGATGGTGAAAAATGATGTCTTCCTTGGCGAGCAAGTATCAATAGATTGGAACTTATTTAAATGAAAATCAACAGGAGGATTAAGATGGGAGTGAGTGCAATTGAAAAAAAACAAGGGAACCTTCCCTGTGCCTCAAGAGGATTGTATTTTGCCTGTGCTGATGTATGCATGTGAACCTTGGACCCTAAATGTGAAGATAATTCAGACAACTCAAAGACGTATAGTGAGATATATGCTGGGTATTACCTGAAGGGACAGGAAATAAGAATGAATAGGTTCTAAGCAAACAAAAGAACGGGGACACTATCACACGGGTGAAGAAATTAAATTGGCAGTGGGACGAACATATAGAAACAAGAAATTACCAAAAATACGATGGGAGGATGAAATTAGAAAATGTGTTGGAGCCACATGGAGAAGTGAGGCTTGAAACCACAGCATCTGGAAGATCATTGGGAAAGCTTTCAACCAGCCGTGGATCGACTTGGGATGAAGATGAGCAGAAGTAAAAAATACCAGCTATGGAAGTTCTTACCGATTAATTTGAAAGTGAGAAGCAGAGGAAGTTCTGCAAATGGGACAATGTATGTTGAGACATTTATATTTTTTACTCTTACATATATAGACAAGATCGTACATCAACAGCATTCCCAAGGAGCAGACCTCCGTATCGGTTGCCGGTATCTCCAGCAAGTGGAAATGTCCCATGTCACGGCCCATGTGACGCTGGAGAATTAAACTTGCCGGATATATGGAACCCCATACTGGGAACTCTAACTTGGAAATCAGGGGGTCCCCAGACCTTAAATTAATGCGGTTAAGGTGAAGAGACCCCTGCTTCAATACTATGACACTAAAATAAAAACAGACCTTAATTATCTTAGTGTTTAACCGCTAAGGTAATGAAGGGGTAAAATAGCTGTACCTGGTTTGTTGGTGGTAGAGGAGGTGGGTGAAGGTTATAGTTGCCCCAGTGTGGGTGTTCACTGCCCCTGTCCCACAGTGAAAGTGATTTAGATATATGTTTTGTCAATTTGATGTAGCATTGGGCACCCCTGTCTTTTGTTGTATACATTTGCCACGCCCAGTAGCACTCTTTTTTGACATAAATATATATTCATGATGTGGTGGGTGTAGGATTTTGAGCTAGCTGGGAATGTGTTTTAATCAATTTCTGACTGGTAACAGTTGTATGGAGGTAGGTGGCACCTCCCCCCAGAGCTCACTCCTCCTCACCTTTTTAACTTGGGAGGTCTTTTCACTTTGCTGCAAGAACAGGACCTATTATGGTTCTTTCCCCTCATACAGAGGTAAAAAGAAGGGTTCACAGTGTAGTGTAGGACCTGCATTATTGGTAATACATTGACGTTTGGTATGCAGGCTTATAACGCTTTGGCCAAAGGGTTTAACTAAATAACCAAGTAATTATTATTATTATTGAAGTATCTGATCTTTGTACTTATTACCATATATGTTTTGTCAATTTGATGTAGCATTGGGCACCCCAATCTTTTGTTGTACAATCCATATAAATGGGCTGTAAGGTGTCTTCCCGCTTAGCACTGCTTAGTATATATGGGCCAGAGTCAAACATAATTCTGTGAGCACAGCCTGCAGGTGTCCACCCTATGCCCCACTACAAGCTTAGGATGCCCAAGTTGGTTGCTGTGTTTAAAATTAATTAGACATCTACATGTCTTCTGACTACTTTCACATGGTCATCTTATAGGATGCACTATTCTAGATAATAGGCATTAACTTTTAATATTCTATAACAGGGGTCTCCAAACCACTGATTGAGCCACTGATTGGCCTGTAACCTGGCCTGTTGGTGGCCCTTGAGGACTGAGGTTGGAGACGCCTGTTCTATAACCACCCACCATAATTTCATTCCCCTATCACAATATATGAGATGGAGGAAGGATTGCTCAAGAGCCTCTGTCATTCAGATCAGGCAAACATTGGCGGTGCGTTTCATGAATGACAAACGAATGGCAATTCGTTTTTAAGAACATCTAATACACAGAAGGAAATCACAGATGTTCCCATCCTTGTACACTGCCCCACCTCCCCTGCATTGGCTACACAGGTAATTAAAAGTATTAATGTTTCAAGCTCACTGTATCCTATTAGTAATAGTTTTGGAAACAACATTTAATTTATTCACATTCGATATGGTCTGTAAATACCACTATTACATGCATTCTGCTGGCCTTTGATTAGCTATGGATTAATAAAACTTTTATATCTTCTTTGTCAGCCCCATTCTGAACTCTGTTTTTGCATACTGCTACTATTAAATAAATGAATTAGTGTCCAGAAATGTGTCATGCATATTACCTAGCAGCAGGAAGCCTAATACGGTGGTCAGCTCCCCGGGAGCGTTATAAATCCAAACACGCACACTAACCTGCTCGTGTGGACCTATTAAAAGCACGGTGATTTAGTGTGAAGCTGTATTTGTGCTTAACAATGGAATTTCAGTTAATTCAAAACAATGTAAATCATCTCCAATTACAGTATTTGAATATTCACAGCAGCTACACAGAGATATTCGCTGCTGCCAAGGAAAAGCAATGCAAAGGTTGACTGGAGTTTATATTCTGGCATCTTCTAGTGTTTAGACCGATATTGGTGTTTTGTAGACTGATATAACTGAGAGTCTCCCAAGAAGATATATAACTGAGTACGATATGAAATTTTAGCATTAATAGTATGTTACAAGCAGCATGCAAAAGGGATATATGCTGAAAAATACACATGGTCAAAATCAAAACTGTGCTGCACGTATTATGCAGATCTAGATGCATATGTATCAGATTTTATCATTGTGGCAAATTATGAGCATTGCTCAGAAAATGATGCAAATAGCATTGCGTTACATTGTGTCAATGTATCAAGGATTTTTTTTGCATCAGTTTGCTCCACTTGCGTCAGTTAGTGATTTAAGTGTCATTTTTAGGGGTGGTGTTACTTGGAGCAATGGAATAATAAGACGTAACAAAGTTGTCATCAATATGTTGAAGTAGAGTTGCGTCAATTAAATCGGTCAGGTGGTGTTAACCTATTTTGATCAACGTCAGATGTAGGAAGCTCAAATAACACATGACGCCACTGAAAATGGTTGCTCTCCATTTGATATAGGTTAGCCATTGTTTTACTGTGTTTACAGATGTACAGTGGGCAGATAATGCTTGTGCTGCCAATGGAAACCCGAGGACAGTTAATCTGGGTTACATCTATATCTTTAATCTGAACAGAGGACAAGGTAACCCCAGTGGTGGGTAATCATAACCTCTAAGGAATGAATCGGGATGAGAGAAAGAGACACAGCTTTATTAGCAGTCGCCAGTTGTATATATCCCCTCAAGCCTCCTCCCAAATAAGTTAGGGAGACATGCCTCTGCTGAAAAAGGAGCACACCTGAGCGATATACTGATGGCTATGCAAAGTATATTTAAATCAGTCCCGTCCCACACTTCCTAAAACTATTCCAACTATGTAAAATTCATAGAAAATATATATAATACACAGTGCACTCAACCTAAATTCTACCATGTGATATTGCAGTGTACTAATAAGTGATAATCTATCTGAATGTGAAAAACTAAGGTGATATAATCCCAAATACAACCATCTAGTGTATGTGGGATGGCAGCCTTAGGACAATACAACAAGTCTATCCAGCGACTTGTAACAACAATATGAACAATTAAACAATAGAGTCCTGGCGCAAATATCATAGAGAATACCAGTCCTTTAGAGGAAATGGGGAGGGTAGAAAAAATGGAATCCTGGTCAGTCCTGTTCACACTGTTTCTTTCTCTTTACAGAGTATTCTCTTGTTCCTATTCTCTGATCTTGGTATTCTGCAAAGAAAAAATACAAAAACAAAAAACTATTGCGCAGTATCCTCTGAGTGATATATACACCTCTTCCCAGCTACTAACTACTTACAGCAAGGCTGTAGGGAATGGACACTGATTGGTATCTTTGCCTCAGGTTCCAGGTAGCCACAGTACACACCGGATCACTCCGCACCACTTTTTGTCCTCAGATATCCATCTGCTTTTGCTAATGTCCCTCTTGTTCTGACTTTTTTCTTTTTCCACTTTCCTCCTCTCTTTCCTCAGAATCCTCTGTTCTTTTTCGCCTTGTTGGACGATGAGTGACCAGTCTCCAAGGATGATTCTCTATCTGGTTCTCCCTGTCTAGAAAGGGGTCCTGATCGCTGCACTGTTCAATGGAGGGTGCTTGTTTTTTGTTGACGTCAGGTTTTTTTTTTCTTTGCAGAATACCAAGATCAGAGAATAGGAACAAGAGAATACTCCGTAAAGAGAAAGAAACAGTGTGAACAGGACTGACCTGGATTCCATGTTTTTTACCCTCCCCATTTCCTCTAAAGGACAGGTATTCTCTTTGATATTTGCACCAGGACTCTATTGTTTAATTATTCATATGTCAAATTCAAAACAAGCCGAAGGCAAGAACCTAATGATAGGAATCATGTTCGATCAAACAGGCCTAGAACCCACAACCTCTGCTCTTCTAGGCCATAGCATAGCAATGGGAGCTAAATCTGTGGATGGATTGCAGTCCACACTATCTACTAACAGCATCATCCAAGAGATATCTAGTTTGTTGGTTGTATTTGTAACCTTGAAAGAACTGCAAGCACAAAGTAATAATATGTACTGAGGGCTATGAGTTACTGAGGCCAGGTGAGATTAAATAAAATATGATCAGAACATGGGTAACCTCACTCTACTGGGTTAGAGGAAAATGGGTGCCACCTCTGATACTCTAGGGATTATAACTGCGGATTGACAAGCGAGCGCTATTATTATTTGTAGACGAATATTCTTGGTACTATCTGGATGTTACAGTATACATTTTTATCTTATTAGACCAGATCTGTGCAATCTCATTTATATAGATTGTACAGAAGGCATTAAACCCCTTTAATTCCATTAAATCCATTTGCAAAGGCTTTTAATATGGTTCCACACAAGAGGTTAGCGTTCAAAATAAATCAAATTGGACTCTGAAAAAATATTTGCTCCTGGATTGAAAATATCCGTATTAAACCTCATCTGCCGTTTACCTGGCCAAGTTTCCAGTCTCTCCAAGTCCTTCTGGAGAGAAATTACATCCTGCTCAAATTCTGATACTTTACACAATTTAGTATCATCAGCAAAGATGGAGACTTTGCTCTCTATGCCAACCCCAAGGTCATTAATAAACAAGTTAAACAGCAGGGGTCCCAGTACCGATCCCTGAGGTACTCCACTTACAACTTTTGCTCAACCTGAAAAAGTTCAATTTATGACAACTCTGTTGTCTGTCCATCAACCAGTTTTCAATCTAGGTGTAAATAATTTTCCAGAGTTTACAGATATTACAGCTAGATTGCTCTTTTAGGAGTATACCTCGCATCACTATTAGGAGGCTAAACCTTACGCTAGCCTGTTTTATTAGGAGTTACTATTACTCTGAGTATATACCACTGGGTCTGACTTGTAGGCTAGTATTTTTCCATTACTGTTTGTAATTTTATGTTGTGTACCCTAGCATTCCTTGAGCGCAATTTACGGGTATTATTTGTCTTTTGTCAGTGAACTACTCCATTATTTTAAACTTATTTATTAAAAGTGTATTTTATTACTGATCACCAATTCATTACGTAGGGGCATTGAATGTGAGTGAGAAGGAGAGGAATGGAGGAATGGAGGAATGGAGGAATGGAGGAGAAGCGGCTGAGTGAGTAAAGACACTGACTGACACTGAGTTTGAAGTAGGGGAACCTGGCTCCTTGTGACCTTGGGCAAGTCACTTTATCTCCCTGTGCCTCAGGCACCAAAAAATAGATTGTAAGCTCCACGAGGTAGGGACTGTGCCTGCAAAATGTCTCTGTAAAGTGCTACGTAAAACTAGTAGCACTATACAATTAATTTGTTATCTGTTTAGTTTATTCTAATTACCTACCCCAGAGGAAACACCTTTCACCTTTCCTCTTATATGTATGAAGTCACATCACAACCTTAATACATATGAAGCTCATTTAAAAAAGGTTTGTGCTCATTTTATTGCACAAAAACTTGGAAACACAAAAAATATATATGTTGTGCATTGGCCCCACATAAAACAACAGCCTCTTTGGCGAAATATCTACATCAGAACATAAGAAATTTAGGGGTCTATGTAACAAGGCAATTTTGGAGAGAACTGGGGCATTTTCTCCTTGCACCTATGTACTGTCCTGTATCAGAGCATTATCCCCCTGTCTGCCCCAGCTCACACCTTGGGGAGTGCCAGTAGGAGGAGTTGCGGAAGAGTTACATGGTACACAGATTAGAAATTGATTATCACATTCTGCATCCCTTTGCACCATTAGTTCTGTCATTTTTGTCCCCAACAAGTTTTCACATATTAAGTGGAGTAAATCTAAAATCCTGCCACTGCCTTAATGTCATCGGAGCTGCAGCTTAAAAAGCAAAAAGCTGCAGCTCTAGACAGTGCCTGCGACATACAGCGCGACAGGGGGGGGAGGTTATTCCATGCTTCCCAATTGGAGAGAGAGAGGAGGGAGAGAGAGTAGGGGAGAGAGATAGAGAGGCAGACACAGAGGAGGGGGGAGAAGAGATAGAGGAGGGCAGGGAGGGAAGAGAGAGGAGTGTGGAGATGAGAAAGAGTACGAGAGGAGAGAGAGGAGAGGGGGCAGGGGGGAGGAGGTGGAGTAGAGGGAGAGGAGGGGCAGGGGCAAGGGAGGAGGAGAGGGGGCCAGGGGGGAGAGTGGGTGAGGGAGGAGAGGGGAAGAGGAGAGGGGGTGAGGGGGGAAGAGAGGGGTCAAGAGAAGGAGAGTCAAGGGGGGAGGAGAGGGGTCAATGGGGAGGAGAGGGAGAGGAGAAGGGAGAAAGGGGGGAGAGGAAGAGAAAGAGCGAGACAGAGAGGAGGGAGGAGAGATAGAGAGGGCAGGGGAAGAAGAGAGAGGAGAAAGAGGATGGGAGGAGAGAGAGGAGGGGGAGAGGGGATGAGATGGAGAGAAGGCATGGGGGGAGGAGAAGGAGAGAGGGGGTTGAGGCATGGGGGGAGGAGAAGGAGAGAGGGGTCGAGGCAAGGAGAGAGGAGAGAGGGGGAGGAGGCAAGGAGAGGGAGAGAGGGGGAGGAGGCAAGGAGAGAGGAGAGGGAGGAAATGAGGGAGGAAGCAAGGTGGGAGGAGAGGAGTGGGAGGAGAGGAGTGGGAGGAGAGTGGGGGAGACCTAATTTAGGAGAATCCTAAATGGTGCTTGCATGCATGTCCCCTTAAACCCACCTTGAAACAACTCATGGAGAAACCTATGATACCTGGGAAATATGCTAGAAGGATAGGTAAATTATGTTTTAATGAGTCTTTTCCTCTCCAGCAAAACCCTTTTTCAGACTCTGGACGGAGCTAATGCCACCTTTAGGTAAGAAATGAATTAACGTCAGGTTATTTGAAGCTAACGCAAGGTAGTGCTAAAGTAACGTAATGTAAACCCTATGCTAATGAGATAACCGACAGCCATTGTTTTTGCATAGCATTAGCTTAGTGGATACACATTAAACTGAACTTATTTGCCCTGATTTGATGTAGCTTAGTGCATCTGGCCCTAGGGGACACACATTCAAAATGCTTCTCAGCATCAACGTCATGGCAAAAATGCAACACACATGTTGTGGCCATTTAGGTTGACATTGCATTCTGTATTGCATAATACATACATGGCAATGCTGACATTGCAAACTAATAGAACATGCTGAACGATCAAGAAAATATGGTAATCTGGAGAGAGGAGTTTATCATTTAAAGAACAAGAATAATATAAATGCTTTTTATTTTTGTTGCCATTATTTGAATAACTACAATGCTTACAGATTATTTTATTTATATACACGTAATAATTAGCATTGACTTCTAACTGAAACACTGGCTCTTTGTTGCAAGATTTTCATGGGCTGTCTATCATGGACGGCAGATTTAAAAACACGTTGAAGAAGAATAATTAAACTGCGCACAATGATATACACACAAAGAATGGTAAACACAATAGAAGAAAGAATGTTGCATATATTAGATGTCCACTATGTTGGGCGATGGGGTTTAATCATTGACCAGGAGTTCTCAGTGTACACGTTTTCTCCCCAGTGCTGACTGGAGTCTTTAGCTTTCTAGCAATGATCCTCATCATATGCAAGGAATTACTTTTCACAGGGTGTTTTACTCTATTCATTCATTCATCTTGATTGATTGATAATTAGAGCTGACAAAGAACAGATCAACACAAGCTACCACAAAAAAAACATCTGGGCCTCCCTCTAATAAGAATGCCCCAGATCCTCTTTAGTGCTAATTGCACAGTATGCAGAAGAGCGTATTCACAGTTGTCTTTGCAAATGGCACAAATTAACACATCATAAACCACTGAAGTGGTACAATATGCTTCTTTAGAGATTGTATGTGTTAGTGTGTACCAGGTTATCAGTGCTTAAATGTGTAAGACTGTTATGAACTTCCCAAGCATGACAGGTCCTTTTCAAACAAACATAGTGTAGACTCATTAAGTAGCTCTGTCTGCATTCAAATTAATAAAGTGGTGGCAGCTCGATGTCAGTGTTTCCAAACCTTTTAATAAACAGAGCTTGCCAATGTATCGCAGACTTCACAGTGCCCATGAATAATCAGTTCTCTGCACCGTTCGCCTGAAAAACTGCATAGCAACAACACTGAGGCCATCTGAATATTGCAATCAACATGCAAGGATAAATGTGCTAAGCGGGATTTTATTGGTTAAAGAGTAGCACATAAATATCACTGCTGTAAACATGAGCAAAGAAAGATAATGCAGAAAATGTCAAGTGTGATATCACACTCGCTGGATTGTCTAAATGTGGGTCAATCTGACCAGTCAACAGAAATTAAAATCGCGCTAAAAAATATATCCATCCCTCAAAATAATGACTGGTGTTAAGTATTGAGAGTGTGTGTGTTACAAAAAAAGAGATAATAAAGTAGTCATCAGAGGAAGAGGACACCAGTAAGGCCTTGCCCCCGCTGCCTACTACAGCGTCTGCTGTGGCGGACGCTGCGCGCACGAGAGCCCTCCCCGCAATGGCGCCGGGCCCGCTGCGAGGGGGGGCCGCAGCGCTCGCGCGAGAGCTACTTCTGCTCTCAATAGAATTGAGAGCAGGACTCGCGTCGAGCGATTAGGCACGCCCCCCGGCGGTTCAGCCAATGAGGGCGAACCTGCCGGGTGACGTCATGGCCGCGCCCCCGTCACTCCTCCGCCACGCCCCCCCCCCCCCGGTCTCTCCTCCTGCAGTGAGCTGCAGACCGGGGAATCGGCTGAACGCACCGCCAAAAGCGCGGGCGCGCGTTACAGCGGAGAGACCGGGGCCTTAGCCTAAGGCTGCGGCCAGGCAGGGAACGGGCACGCGGGTTGTCCGGGCGATCTGTGGCCAGCTAGGTGCGCGCACGTCTGGGGGCACGGCCACGACATCACGGAGCTAGTTCGCCCTCAGTGGGCGAACCACTCACGTGACACAGTTGGTAGCAGCAAAATCAAGTTTGCTTGCTCTGCAAGCAGTGCTCAGGCGCCTGCTCACACTGGCCACACCCATTGCCTCAATGTGTTTCATCGCAGCCAGCGTGACCCCACCCGCCCGCTCAGCACCACCCTGGCCTTAGCCTTAGCCTGCTGAATACAATTTTCTGCACCCTACTTTACCATGCGAATAGAAGTTTGTTTTAATGCATTGCTACAGTTTCTGCGTACATTGGCATCAAATATACAGTAAGAGAGTTTCCTACATGTGATGCTAATTTCTACCCAAAAAGGTTTATTACTATTCAGGCTTGTCTGATTTTTTTTGCACTTAAATTCATAATAAAAAAGGGATTCACAGATATGTAGAGTCTGTTACATCTCATTATAATCTCCGTGCGTCATGTCCCTAACTCTTCCTATTGACTCTCCCTATACACCAAACTGACACACACAGCGCAAAACTTGTAACAAAAACCTTCATAGATTGTTACAAAGAGATGCCAGATAAAAATAATAGAATTTGTGAAAATCATGCTCCAAATTTCCCTTGAAACAGTATATTGCCAAGACAATGCTGGTTTAAAAAAAAAAAACTTATTTTGCACTGGTTTTGCAGCTGAGACATTTAAGTAAACACAGTCCTCCCGTAAATTTGCAGGTGTCAACCAACATTACCAGGATAGAGAATGGCACAAGTTTGAGAATACTGGATCCGTCAAAATTGAGCAAAATCATAAATATTCAACATAATTCATAGGCTATTCAAAATCCCTCTCATCTCCCTTGAACACTAATATCGCAGAACTGTCGAAATTGCGAACACCACATGAGTATAAAACTTTTACAGACTCTCCACTAACATGCAAAATAAACTTTCACTAAATCTTCATGAATGTGCAAAAACTCTTTGACATTTGCACAAACCGAACTGATGGACGTAGATCTCTACACTGCCCATGTATGTAGAACCCAAATGCTATATTTTATTCTAATGTTTTGTTTACCGTATGTGCATATTTTATGCAGATTTTATTTACTGCTCTTCCGGTTTACCATAGACAAATACTAGCCATGCGTACAAAATTACTAACAGATTACTAAGGCATAGAAGCAGTGTTGGTGTAGCGATTGATATGGTTGTTAATATTATTAAAATTGATGTGTTTTACTTTATCACCTACTCCAGGCTTGTATTAACCCTTTGGATGCCCTTATGAAAGCCCCTGGATGTCATGAGGGCCAGTACTCTGGGGGGCCTTATGAGGTTCAGGAAATACCTGATGATTTATGCCAGTTTTCTTGGCGGAGAACGCACTCACATCATTACTTGACCATTGGGATCACTGCCCCCAAGTGAAAGGGTTACAGACCAAATTCGCAGTATATAGTGTGCCCATTATATATATACATATACATACACATTTATATATATATATAATATATATACATATACACACACATATTAATATATATATATATATATATATATGAATAGATATTATATATATGATATATTATATATAATAATATCCAAGCTTTATACATAATTTAGTTATCATGAGCATTTGATAGGGTGAGAAAATGTTTCAATATTTTATCTAGCACCTCGAATATTACAGGTCATAAGTGGAAAAAAAGTGAAAAAAATAGGTAGAATGATACCTTTTATTGGACAAATGATAGTTTATAGATTACAAGCTTTCATGCCTCACAGGGATCTTCTTCAGGCTGCAGTTGTACAGCAAATCAGAGATTTTATTCAATTTGTAGTTTGATGTTTTACAGTGGGGGAAGGGAAAGAAAATGCAATAGAGGGATATACAGTATGTTGTTTGTAGTCGTGTGGACATTGTATGGCATATCATCTCCCTACTCCCCACTGCAAATCATCATGCTGCGATTTGTACATATTCTCTGACCTGCTGTAACAACACCAATGACCTGTTCAACACCAATGAAAACTCCCAAAGAGAAGGCTCAAAATCAGAATTCATTCCACGAGCGCTCGCAAATGCAATGATTTATTCCTATTCAAAATATTTTTATAAAATTACAAATTCGCTGCATTATCACAATTTAAAACACATATCTCAGAATTCAATGTAGACTACTGCCCTCACTACCTATTGCATACAGTTCTGTGTTGGTTATAAAGGGACTAGCTAGCAAAGGAACATATGTTCCCTGCTGCTAATCTGAGATAACCCATGTACCATTACATGTACTCTACAAAGATCTGATATCTATAAAACATAAACATGACCTTACATCTAAAGACCATACAATGATGGAGTGAGAAATATTCATTCATTTAACCCTACTCAGGTCTGGAACAAATTTAGCAGGATCTATACTGCTTCTGTGTTTGTGGTGGTTTGCTGGATAACTGATAGACCTGAAGAAGATCCCTGTGAGGCTCAACATCTTTTACACTGTAAGCTATTGTAGTTTCAATAAAATGTATATTATTACCTATTTATTTAACAAACAAATAAGGGACTGGTACTAAATGTCCTTTTTATTTGTATAACAGCTTAGATAATTGCCCCAAAACACATAACCATATGATAATTACTTGCTAACATGCTTCTTTACACATTGCTCTATAAAAAAAAAAGAATAGGAACAATTCACCAATAAAAACACAATATTTTTGCTCAATCAACCATCACAAAAGGTATTTGTTATGAAAAGTCCTTTATTGCAGTTTAGGGAATAGGACCCAATGTAAAAAAAAAAATATGCATTTGTATAGAACTGTATTTTACTTAGCCATAATGTTGCAAAGAACAAGGCATGTTCTGAACGTAATGATAAGATCATTGAACCTCGGTCACCCATAATGGTGAATAAACCCATTTACTGCTAACAAGCAGCTTTTCCAGAGCCACCTGGCAGAAGTGCGGTAGAAAAGTATCAGAACCGAACGCATGCACATGACAGACGCTCATTTCTTAAAGATGCAATTCATGATTTTTATGAAAACACACATTTGGTTGGCATTACCTTTTAGCAAAACTTTTCAACTCATCAAGATATATATATATATACCATTACATTTGAAGTGGGTTTTATGTGAATGGATATTCCAGGCAAAATTTCCCAGAATCCCTTGCTGCAGTGGGAGCACTGTATGCTAGGTGATAATGGTTGAAAGGCAGGGTTGCAGACTTGTCTAAGACATGTGAATGTGCTCACAAGTGATATTCTTTATTGGATATATATGGATATATATTTATATATATATACCACACTTATTAAAGTTATGGTGGCTAAAAAAAGTGACAAAAATCCTCCACAGTAAAGCATATAGCAAGCACAACCAACCTCACACTGATGATACCCATCAAGGTTGAAACATGTCTGTGAGTGGGTTTACTGGCTTTGCATCTCATCCCAGCCTATGCTTAAAAGCAGTGTTTAAAGCAGCATGCATTGGCTTAAGGGTTGCTCGTGTAATATGAGCTTGAGACAAAAGGTGGCACTGTGTGCTCATTTGCATGTCATTTCCCAGAATCCCTTGCTGCAGTGGAAGTGCTGTGTGCTGGGTGATAATGGCGAAAGACAGGGTTGCAGACCTGTCTAAGACATGCAAATGAATATACAATAATATTTACATTTGCTATATATATATGGTTATTATTATTATTGATATTATTATTATTAGGCCTGTAGTGATATCTGCATTTATTAATAAAGTGTTTTTAGGAGTGTATTAAAATAGTGCTTCTTGAATAAATAGCATTTATTATTATTTCTAATTACACGTTTGCACAAAATTGAAATTGAATGCTGAATATTTCGTTTTCATTCCTCAAATGAGCAAATGCCCCTTTAAAACATTAAATATGTTATTATAATATGTAGCCAAAATATATGCTAGAGGTATTTAAACATGTTTTTTCTCCTTGTTAAAAAGAATACAAATAAGGTTACACATAACAAGGAATATAATTGTCACCTAAAGATAGTATTATCTCAAATTAGATTGCTTGAGTGCAACATCTGGATTTCTTTGCTGCTCCTGATAGATATATATCCTATTAAAACTGTATTCGATCGAGATGCCTAAAGTGCTAGTCCATTGTGTTGGGAAAGAGCAGAACCTGAATGACTGTTTATCATCATGGAAAATGCAGCGAGCTATTCTCCCACAGGGTGAGCAGCTAGAATAGTATTAGCTGTGCTTTAAACTGTAATGAATTCCCAGTCTAATTCACTATGAGGATTCAATTTACACCACATTTAAAGTACGCCAGATCCAAGTAATCACGACAGTAATTAGCTTATTTCCACTCCTTCAAAATGAACCCACTAATTTTTGCAATCAGCCTTTATTTGGTTAATCACCAGTTTAATTGATTTAATTAGTTTGATCTGCAAAATTAGTCAAGTGTAAACACTGTTTTGTAAACAGAGTTTAGCTTCAAGCTGTAATATGGGGAATTCTAATTTAAACCTAGAATTAGGAATAAAACCAACAGAATATATGATTGTGATTCAGTTTCTAGTTGCACCACATTTGTTTATTTTGGGGGCTGTTATGTCATGTTAACTCTTTTATTGTCTGATCTTCAATGCTGAACCATCATACTTTTTACATAGATATACATTGGCAAATCAAATCTTTATACATTTGAAGATCAAATTGTATATACATGGTATCGACTTTGTGACTTATTCATATTGGGTGGGGAAAATGTTGGCCTTTAATTAGTAAGGATGGGCGTGTTAGTGAGTTCGAAATCCGAACTTCACTGATTCAGGGTTCCAGTCAAACTCAGAATTGTGCAGTTTAAGAAGTGTGAGTGGGACATGTGAGAGGGGAGAGTGGGACGTGTGAGAGGGGATAGTGGGACGTGTGAGAGGGGAGAGTGGGAGGGACATGTGTGAGGGGAGAGTGGGACATGTTAGAGGGGAGAGTGGGACATGTGAGGGGAGAGTGGGACATGTAGGAGGAGAGAGTAGGACATGTAGGAGGAGAGAGTAGGACATGTGAGAGGGGAGAGTAGGACATGTGAGAGGGAGAGTAGGACATGTGAGAGGGGAGAGTGGGGCCTGTGAGAGGGGAGAGTGGGACATGTGAGAGGGGAGAGTGGGACGTGTGAGAGGGGGGAGGAGACGTGGGACGTGTGAGAGGGGAGAGTGGGACGTGTGCGAGGGGAGAGTGGAACGTGTGCAAGGGGAGAGTGGGACGTGTGCGAGGGGAGAGTGGGGCGTGTAAGAGGGGAGAGTGGGGCGTGTGAGAGGGGAGAGTGGGGCCTGTGAGAGGGGAGAGTGGGACGTGTGAGAGGGGAGAGTGGGACGTGTGAGAGGGAGAGTGGGAGCTGTGAGATGGGAGAGTGGGACGTGTGAGAGGGGAGAGTGGGACGTGTGAGAGGGGAGGGTGGGACGTGTGAGAGGGGAGAGTGGGACATGTGTGGGAAGAGTGGAACATTTGAGGGGAGAGTGGGACATGTGAGGGGAGAGTGGGACATGTAGGAGGAGAGAGTGGGACATGTGAGAGGGGAGAGTAGGACATGTGAGAGGGGAGAGTGCGACATGGGATTGGGAACATGTGAGAGGGGAGAGAGTGACGTATGGAAGTGGGTGACATTGAAAAGGGGAAGGTGACATGTAGGGGCAGATGTTACAATCTTGCAGCAAAAAGTAGGAGCTTTCGTCCTGCCTCGTCCAGTCACCTGCTTCATGCCAGAATGCTGGTGAATACTGCCCCACTCCTCTTCTTACACTTGAACTATTGTTTAGCACAGTAGAGGAGCGGGGCATTATTCATTAATACACTGCCTATAAACAGCTGGCCGGTCAGAACGGGGAAATACAGACTAGGCCACTCTGCTCGGGCCACCTGGAATTTTCTAGAATTCCCTATGTGCAAAACTCGACCATTAGCATTCAGTATCAGTGCCACTAAACATTGCTAAACATACAGTATGACACAAATTGTGCAAATTTGACACTTTCCTGCAATGTATGAAGGTACTTAAGGGTTATGTATCAATGTCTCCTGGCTGCAAGTAAATCTCAGTTAAAACTTATACAAAAATAGTTTTTTTTTTTACCTAGAAGACTGCTCCCATTATACAATTGTTTTTAGAAACCCATGGCTCCATTTGTTTGAATCACCCATTAAACATGGCGTCAGCGATAATGGGAACAATAACATCTGCAAAACCGCTACAGTGGGCTCGCGCATGCGACAAAGCGCTTGGCATCACGCGCGCCTATCGGCCAAGCGATCTGTGGCCTAAAAATGTTGTCTCGTGAAAAATCTTCCACGCCCTCGCACTTCATCGTGCACACGGTCGCACGCTCTATGGCCTGCCTCATTGTGGCGGTCATGCGCAGTATGGATGTGGCCTTAGGCTGCAACATTAGCACCATGGAGATAAACATGGATGATTATGTACCTCTAAGGAGGAAGTGAGTTGGGGTACATCTGTATTTTCTCCCACCAAGAGATGCTTTCAATACAATGGGGTAGAAGTTAAATATTCAGTCATAGTCCCGACAAAATGACTTAAATGGCGCTTGGTAGAAGTTTAAATGTCATTGAACAATAGACAAAACTGTATGGTGCTCTATCTATAGAGTCAGTAGCTTATATAAGCATAAATTCTCTGGAACTGTTGTTCTAACTTGTCTAGTGTACAACACTTGGGTATCAAATATGTAGACCAATACATCCAATAATGATAACACCACTAATCCACTGTAATTCGAATAGCTGGCCGGAATTCCACAATCGCTGTAGTAAGAATCCTCACACATTTGTGTCCAGGCAGAAGTGCATCTAAGTGGATTAACAATATATGTTGTGAATGACAAGGAGTGATAAACTCACATTTGCTTGGTCTTCTGATTGATTATCCTCCAATAGGGTGTGCCTCCGTCTTCCACAGCATACAGATAGATCAGTTTCAGGAAAATCAATTGCAAGAGAGTGTGTCCCATAAAAATAAGAATTTAATGGATATTGAGCATCAAGCTACATAACGGAGCACAGAAAGCCCCTACCAATGCGTTTCGAGCGTGACGCTCTTTCTCAACGTGCATAATAAACAATGCTTACTGGGTTTCTTAAAAACTTGCTGTTCGCGCCATCAACACTCCCCCCCCCCCCCGGTCACTTCCTGAAAGCGTCTGTATTTTTACCATAAAATACATTGGCTGTCACTGGAATTACCGCTAAAGTAATGATGTTGCCTGTAAATGCATTTTTATTGCATGGGATTCATGCTGCGGGTCTTAATCCATATTAATGGATATCAGCTCCGGAGACCCCCGGCATCAATCCGATGCAGTAAAAATGCATTTTTTTTCTTTCCTGTATGGCCGCCTCTCAGCAGCTTCTCACCAGCCACACGCCAACTTTTCTTGGCGTGAGAATTTTGGGAGAAACTCGCCATTCTAGAGCCGCGATAGGCCTCGATAACCTAATCGTGGCTACTAGAATTGCACGAGTTTAAGAACCTGCCGATAAGTGGCTTATCTCCGCTCACCCAGCGGTTTTTTATGACAGGTGACATTTTTGGCGATTCATGACTTTATCACCCACTTATCGAGTCTTACTGAATAGCAGTAGGCATTTTGGACGATAAGTGCTCGACGCTTATAGCATAGGCCTCAAAGTGTTTTGAGTTGGCAGGTGAGCCATTTTTGAGGTGGGTTTGTGGTGGGACGCACAGGGTGGAGTGGTGCGATTGAGTCAAGGGAGGAGGATAATGCAGAGTTCAGGGTGGATAGGGCAATGCTCAGTGGGAGAGAGGAAAAGGATGTGAGTGGGACAAGGAGTGATGAGGTGGAGGAGGTAAAGGAGGATAGGTCAATAGATTTGAGGAGTCCTCCTAGATGAGTAAGTGGTAGAATTAAACTTGCTGCTCTGGAGTGAGGATGACGTTTAGCTCCTCAGGCATCGGGCAGGCAGAATGCACCGTGGATAGTGCAGAAATGTAGCAGGATAGCAGGTCACAGATGGTGGATTATATGTTTGAAATGGCTGAGATATTTGATTGTAATGTTCAACGCAAATAATCAAAATGTTCAAACTTTATCATATATGAGGTTAGTCTTAGGCCTCGGGCATGGTCAGCGCTTAGGCGCTGACCCATGCTGAGGCGCGTTTACGCTCGGCAGTGAGCCCCTGTAGCCATAATGAGAGCGGCTTTAGTAGGGGCTCGCGCACGCTTCCGCAAGCGTGCAAGCGTAGGTCTTAGAAAAAATGTAGTTTCAAGCGCTCACGGGAGCGCAGGGCCTGTCACGTGAGTGGTTTGTCCAATGAGGGCGAACCAGCTCCGTGACGTCCCTGGCCCGCCCCCCGACATGCCCCCGAATGGCGCGCTAACCAAGGCCAGGGAAAGCACCCGCTTTCCCCCAGCCTCAGCGCGCCTCCGCACGGCTGCTGCAACCCTGGACGCAGCCATAGCCAGACTGGTTGGTAATCCTGGTGTTCCACAATAGCAGCAGACAGTCATGTATTGTAAGTGTAAGACAACTGTAGATACAGTATAGAAGGCAGTTGTTGATCTTACCAGTTAGGTGCTTGTGGAGTCTCGAGGATGTAGAGACAATTGACTGTTAGTACTAGAGATAGGGTTTTCAGGTGGTTCACTGCTGTTGCAGGGGCATAAAAATAGAAATCCTCACGCAATCAATTAAAAAGGTTGTTTATTGAGTGCATTGGCACAGAAAATGCTCTGCTACAGAGAAAACTCTGACGCGTTTCGTCCGCAGGTAGGGACTTTGACAAAGTCTGGAGCACGCATCAAAGCACTTCCGGATCAGTGAAGCCTGACGTCAGCTTGGGAGTCAGCTTTGGAGCTCTGAAGTCTGGACCCGGCGTGTCAAGATTGTGAGTAACTCTTCCCCCCACTGCAGGGTTTATTTGTTGTGTGTGACACCGGTTATGTGAGGGCAGTGGCGGAGGATCAGGGTGTCTTAAGACCGCTCATAGTTCCCTTGTAGGGGACACGGCTGCACCGAGTTTCTATATCCTCCTTACCACACTCTAGCCCCGTTCCGGAGGTGAGTCACTGACACACAGTACTACTGTTTTCATTCATTTTATGCACCAAACATTGGGAGACTGAACGGGAGTGCATTTATTGAACTATCTCTTGGATCTACTGTAGAGTAAATATATGTGCACAATTTTGGCAGCATCAGTCATTTCTTGGAGCAGCTCTGGGACATTTCTACGACTGTTAGTACTACACTGTGCAATATATTTCCATTCTACATATGTGAGTTTAGTGAGTTATCATTTAATTCAGGACGGATAGTCGTAGCAATGAGGTTTCAGTGTCCTGATGTGTGAAACATATCTCTAGTATTTGTATATATTCAATACATTTGGGCCCATTTAAATTTATGCAAATAAAGTGTGGGGTACGTGTGTTTGTTCTGTCTTTGGGAGGGGAGTTAGTTAGTTACATAGAACGACTTGAATTGTGGATAAAGCCGATCGAACCCCCTTATCAGAGCTTCGTGAATCCCCCCTAAGTTTTGTCCTGTGCATATGGCAGATATGTTGTCAATTAGTTAGTGATAATTGTCGTTTATTTGTAATGCACCAACATATTCTGCAGCACGATACAATGGGTGTACAGAGTTATGTATATTACATGAACAGAATGTAATATGGTAATATTTGTAATGAGGGCCCTGCTCTGCAATTTAGAGGATGATATGTTCCCGTCTTTATATCAGTGGTTTCCAACTTTGTTTTAGGTTAAGGAACTCTATGTGAAATTCTGAGGCTCCCCAACCCTCTCTAATAGCGAGTCTGAGATCAGATGCATTGTAAATTCTTCTGTATTTGGTACAATGTTAAAATTACCTTAAAAATTACAGGGAACCCTTTATGGATGCCCAGGGAACCCAAGGGTTCAACCCTGGTTGAAAAACACTGCTCTATATAGTAGAAGCATGCACAATCGTGCAATGCAACTGTTTAATCCCAAACCACACTAATCTAGAACATGGACCAATTTGGTATCAGTCTCACAAAATAAGTCAAGGAATAATTTTCTTTTGACAAATCTGTGGCTCTTGCAGTAGCTTTCCCTGATTTTTCCGATGAGACACAACAAGGTCTATGGGGGTGAATTGCTACATTTGCAAAATGTCTCTGTAAAGTGCTACGTAAAATTAGCAGCGCTATACAAGAACATGCTATTATTATTATATTATAATTTAGCAAACACAATGGTGGATTTTAAGAATCCAATCCACGTATTCTGCAATCCGCTCGTGGATTCCAAAATCCGCGGATTGGTTTTTACAATCCACCAATGGATTGCAGAATCTACGGATTGTACTGTAGAAATTCACCAGCGGATTGTATCCAATGGCGGTTTTGGATTAATCCGCATGGATGGAAACTGGAACAATCCGTCAACGGATTTTACACCGCGGAACGGATTTTGAACGGAAAGCTCGGGAAATTCCGCAAAACAGATTTTGACAGTTTCCCCCATCTCATTTAATTACTAAAGTCTCCCGGCTGCAAAACTGGGGCAAAGTTTGCGCAAAAGAATTGCGCAACCAGAAATATCAAAGGACAAACTCCCATTGCTTTCCCTGGGATTCCTTTTCTTTGATGCATATGATGGCTCTGTTTGTTGCACTGGGTTTGACCTACTTTTGCAGCCAAGAGACTTTAGTAAATAAACCCCTATATCCTCTCCTGGCTCCGAAGCCTGGGCAGAACTAATGCACAACGTCAGCACCAGATTTATCGAGGGAAAATACTGTTGCTTACAAATTAATACATTTGTTCTTATAAATAGTGTGTTGTTTTTTGCCCTCTGGCAGGGAAGGGCTTAACAGATCACATTCTCCCATCCCTTTTTACTCTTGCACAAAGCCTTAAAAGATTACAGTATGCTGACCAGATTGAATGAAACAAGAGTTTCAGATGCAGTGTCTGCACAGATTCTGAAATTCAATGTACACTATGGAAGAGATATGTATCAACACGCAGAAAGTGCACACCGAAGTTTGTTTGGCACATTGCTCCATTTTCTGCTTGTATCAAATGTAAGGTACTGTTTCTGCAAAATAAAAAAAATCCTATATGTTTTTATGGCATTGTTTTCTTTAAAACATGGGGGGGGGAGGGGCTACAGAATGTACAGAGTGTACTTGACGTACACTTTCTTATATCTGATGCAAAATGTTAGACTTACTGTATGTCACTTCAGATATGGAGGATTTTTTGGGGAGGGCAAATAAGAGAGAAACATTTTGTATCCCACACTTGCCTTCATAAATAAACCCTTATTACATCTCTGAAGGACTAGCTTGATGGGCGATAAGTATCCAAGTCACTAGGCTGCAAAGCCAGTGGAGAGGTGAAGCAAAATAACTGCCCCCTATTTACCACACAAATAATACAAGTGAAAACCAAAGCAGAACCAATCTTCAAAGTAGACAATAAAATAACGTGATAGGTAGGAATAATCCCAATGTAGTGAAAAGAATAAATATTTTATTTATGAACAAGTGCATAAATATTTATGAACAAGTGCATAAATGTATGGAAAACTATTGAGACTATAATACAACCCCTAATGTATGAGGTGCTGCTCCTTCAAAAAGACATTTCTCTTAGTCTTACACGTAAAATTCCTCATCCAGAATGGAGCGCAACTCCCAAAGAACATATATAGGTGGAACTAAAAGCAGAAACAAAAAAATAGTGCAATAAGTCTTAAACCCAATTACATATCTCAGTGATCGGATAATATATGCACTATAAAAGTTCAGGCTCTTCAAAATATTGACGATTTTAAATAGAACAGATGGAACAAACACACAGCATATTTCTGTAAAACTATTTATATGTTAAAGTAAAAACAATTGCACTCACAAACAGTACAATTAAAAGGGCATTTGAGTGTGCAGACTGTGTTGCAAACACCCAGATCTCCTCGTGTGTAACATCCTCGGCAACATCACTTCCAACGTCCCTCTGGGGATGGGTTTGTCCTCTCACTATCACCTGATAGGCTCGTTCGAGGTGCTCACATGCCTTTAACAGGTTTCCTGATTTAATATCAAATCTGAGAACACTGGGGGGATGACAGAGCTCAGGGAGGAAAATGATAACAAACGGTTTAATTAGGGCGGAGTCAAGCAATCCTGGGTAAATAGGATAACAGGCAATGTAACATAAACAGGACTGGGAGAAAAGGACAGGAACTGAGGGACAGGGAAACAACTGGGGCAAGGGTATGGACAGGAAACAGGGACATGCTGGCAAAAAAACAAAGTCGAAATGCCATGAAGGAGTAACTTCCTGGACTTTAAATAGGGGTAAACAGGATGTGGGAGAGTCCAAGGTTGCAATGCCTCTGGGAGTTGTAGTCTTTTTGGGTTTACGCCCAGTGGACAATTGCAACATTGCAGCCAGAATAAAGTTCATGAGGACAGGTTTTCTGAGCACTGCAAAACCAGGCTAATCGCTGATGAAAAGGTCTGACATCACACATCTCCTGTTTGATTTGATCTAAAATTGGTGGCCTTCTTCCCATGTGTGCAAGCTTTAAATTTTACACAGTTAAAGAAACCCTTTTAGTTTCTCCTCAACCAGTAATTCTCTACCCCCCCTCCACACCCCCCCCCCTCTTTTTTTTCTAGTCCATTTTTAAAGACACTGGGTGTTAATTTGAAAAATGAAACCGGAGAGAAGCTTCATACTGAATGTATAAATTTAGAAATGCCCTTGTGACAAAGAATACAGGCAGAGCTACGAGACCATTATACATTAGAATTCAAGAGCGTTTGTGCAATATCGCAAAATAATTTGTATCTCATAGAGTGTCCCACCATATTGAAACGAAAAATAATTCAGATCCTTCAGGATTGAGCTTTTATTGGGATTGATAATGTTAAAGAAAATTTCAGGGCGGGTAATACAAGATTTATCCTTGATGTATTTTGGATTTTTACATGAGGAATCCTCCACCCATTTGAACTAAACGTTGATGTACTGTAGACATTAATTCTTTTATCGTATGAATAGTGGTTCTAGACACTCCCCTCTTTTTTTGATCATATACGGTTTTCTATTTGTTTTTTTATGTACAGTATACACTTATTAGTTTTCCTTTTAGATATGTTGTATTCATGTAATATTGGGCATTATGTGGAGTTTGTTTTACCCCATGTTGATTCAATTTTTTTTAATTTAACATTGTTTTTAATTAAATATTGTTCTATGAATTTATACTTTTTCATTCATAATTATGCCCATTTGATAATGTAATTATGTTGTATCTAATTTTCACTTTTCTCATCTCATTTTAGTCATTACTGTTGCCTTTTGTTATGTTATGCTTCTCTCGTTGTTAATATATTGATA
Organism: Ascaphus truei; assembly: GCA_036426205.1. Lineage (NCBI taxonomy): Eukaryota > Metazoa > Chordata > Amphibia > Anura > Ascaphidae > Ascaphus > Ascaphus truei. The sequence goes on along the minus strand of WSYH01000284.1, from coordinate 152,138 downwards.
TTTGTTTATGTATCCATATATTCTTTTTATATACATTGATACAGTGTCTTATATTAATAGTGCTTTTTTTAAACATTTGATAGTGGATATACTGTAGATACTTTTAATTTATATTTCTATCCAATTTATAGTACTGTAGTAATAGATTCAAATGCACTATAGACACTATGTATGTATATTTATATCCAACTCATAACAGTAATAGATATCAAATGCAAAATAGCCACTTCTTAACTGTACAACGGTCTGCAATGATGTAATCGGTGAGCAGGGTATTTAAAGATGGGACTTTTTGGTATGGACTCAGCCCCTGAGGGAGCAGGACACCTGTGAAACGCGCACAGCTCATGATCATCTCGAATGAGCCTATCAATAGGTAGTGTGATTACTGACCCATCCCTAGAAGTGACGCTGGAAGTGAATTCACAAGGAGTACTGAGGGTGTTACACAAGGGAAGATCTGGGTGTTTGCAGCATAGCCTGTGAGCTCAAATGCCTTTATCATTGTGCTGTTTGTGAGTGCAATTGTTTTTACTTTGCCATATAAATAATTTTACATGATTATGCTTCGTTTCTGTTCCATCTCTTCTATTTAAGAGCATGAAGAGGATCCTCAATATTATGAAGAGCCTGAATTCGATCTATCTTTCTGAGTGCACACAGTATTTTAACCAATTACTGGGATATTTAAGTGTGTACAAGACTTGCAGTATTGCACTATTTCTTTGTTTCTGCTTTTATTTCCCACTAGATGTGTTCTTGGGAAGTTGTGTTCCACTCTGGATCTATAATTGTACCCATATTTACCCCAGCAAACAATCTAATTTAAATAGGATTCCTTTTCTTTGGCAAATGTGGGGCAGTCTTTAGCTCCACACTTGCCCTGGTTTTGCAGCCAGTGTTCTTTGATACATACAGTATCCTACAGTACTTTGATGAATTAAAAGGCACTACACTCAGCAACACATGTATGCTTTGTAGGGACCAGACTAGTGTCAGTTCTGCGTGTACCTTGTTATATAAATAGTTTGGGGAGGGGGTTTAGTGGTATTAATATTAGAATACACTGTGACAGTGATGTTTGCGTTAAAGGGGATGTGAGTATTCTACTAGAAATCTTCTAATCGCAATCACTATTCCAACACTCTTCTGTAATTAAACAAGTGGTCATTTTATTATAGAGATTAGTTTCAGTTATGCTTCCTCAGGGACTGGTAATTACAAGGATTTGCAATTTCACATTATTTTCCAGTTAACAAGTGAATATCCTCATTAACAGCAGGGCTTGACACAGCCTACCACTGTCTTCTGATACAGGTTCATTTATTCATGGCATTGTGAGCTCCCAATGAGAAGCAACGGCTCTACTGTATGTAACAAAATCTCCTAGCTTTGAAACTTGTACAGAAACAGCATCACAGTCATCAACGAAAAAGGAAAATCACAGAAAGTAATGTTATTATTTTATTTTTTTTCAATATCAAAAATTGCCAACATGTCTGAGATGGCTTTAACATCTCTGTCTCTTAATCTGCATCAGCACTTAGAAATGTAATTAGCGATGCTATGCTACATGTGATACAAATGCATCCGTTAAAACATGCATCACCGCACACATTTCTCTGCCTTCATAAACAGGCCCAAGAATGTTACATGTTGTAAGATCACGGTCACGCATGCTTAAGAAAGAGGAAAGGACCTCAAGCATTGATGGTGCACCTTGTCTTTTTAATTCCTGAAGTGACGTATTAAATATTACAGATGTTGAAATCCCGTTTAAAATACTAAAGCTCCTGAGATGTTCTGTTTGAATTTATTATGTGATCCTACTGATCTTTTCTAGTTTTAGAAGGTCAGATGGTATTTTAATGAAAATTTTTAAATACCAGTTCTTGATAAAAAAAATGTTTTATTCAAACAAAGCTTTACCAAGATTTACTGGTGGGATAAAGGAAGAAATCATGAGATAAATAGCTCAAGAAATTTGTTTCCCATTTAAGATCAATGAGATTTCTTTTGCTTCAAAAACACTGCACCACTTTTGCCGTTTAGGGGGTTATTTATTAAAGTTTTCTGGTGCAAAAGATTGTGCCAAATTGATCAAGGATTAACATTCCTATAGAAAACAATGGATTTTGTTTCCTTGATAAATCTAGAGCAGCTTTTATTTGCAATAGATTCGCACAGTATTGCGACTGATAAATGACCCACGTAATACATATCACCCCAATATTTGTTATAGGTGTGTTGTAAATGAGATATTTGGCAGCATGGAACATATCAGAGATTAAGGACCCTCTGCTTATCAGATGGCAGTATATACCTATCACACTAAGGAGAAATAAAGGGCTTTATTTATCAAAGTCTCCAGACTGCAAAACTCTGGCAACAATCAATAAAAGGGGAATTGTACCAAATTTACCAAAGAAAAAAATTCTACTACTTTCAATGGGATTCTTTTTTCTTTGATAAGTATGGGGATGTTTTGTTTGCATTAATTGTGTCTCCGTTTTGCAGCTGGGAGTAGAGATCGACCAATTTTTTTTTGCCAAAGACCAGTAAAAGGTTTCAGGAATTATTATTATTGGGTTTTTTTTTTTTTGCATTTTCCAACATTTGGGAGATTATCGATGCAGAAAAATGCCATTCAACCCTTTTTTGAGTTTCAATAAGGACATTTTGAATTTTTTTTTGGCAAATTGGCAAATGAACACTATAAATGGGGGTGCCTGCCTATGTACCCCATTAGCACCTTCCACAGAAAAATAAATAAATAGTGTGCTCCTTTTCAAAAATAGATTCTCCCAAGAAATTGGACCAAGGCCTTCTCCGTTTGAAAAAATATTTTGGCTTTCTCTATCTCACAGATATTTGGTGGTTTAAAGCATATACCTACAAACATTTTCTTTGTACTTATACCTCCATTACTAATGTCTATCCACAAGGTCTCTACATTTTCATCATTCCCTTTATAAACATCTGCTCTTATAATAGGTTTAAGATCTGGTATAACATATTAACATACTCCACCACACTTCTTTTTGCTCAATCTTTCTGAAAAAGGGAATACCTTCGAAATTAACTGCCTAGTCATGAGTTTCGTCCCACCATGTTTCAGTAATTACTATGATATCATACTTCTCCCTTGCAGGTATTAATTCAAGCTCTCCCATTTTATCTGTCAGGCTACCTGCATTAGCAAACATTGCATTTAAGCTTTTTTCAGTCTGTACTATTGTCTTATCTGCTCCTGCATTTCTACTCCGTTTGGATTTAGTCTTTAGAATTTGTATAGTATTACCTATATTTAATACGGGTGTCTCCCTGCTTGCCAAACTTCCACTTGCCCCATTCTACCTCCACGACCCCTTGCTATTTCCCCAACCCCATCTATTCTATTTAGTTCATTGTCTGTTTCTTGTCCCTCCCCTCTCTGTCCTAGTTTAAAATCTCCTCCAACCTTTTTAACATGCTCCACCTAGCACAGAAGATCCCTCTTCATTGAGGTGCAATCCATTCCTACCATAAAGATAGCACCTCTCAGAAAAGGAGTTTAAGTGTTCTAAAAAAGCCCAAACCCTCCTTCCTACACCACTTTCCTAGCCATGCATTAACCTCGCTAATCTCAGACTGTCTCTCTGGGGTACCGCATGGCACTGATAGTATTTCAGAAAATACTACCTTGGAGATCCTTGCCTTAAGCTTGCGGCCAAGATCCCTGAAATCATTTTTTAGGACTCTCCATCTTTCTCTAACTTTGCCATTGGGGCCAACACGTCCATCTCCTCTTTCTTTCTACTTGAGCTGAATAACTATTTCAGGATGTGGCTAGGTGTAAAGCCAAATCTGATATAACATCACGCAAGATAACACAACATTATCGTACAATAACATGATGTTAAGCTTATGCTAACAAGATGTATTTCAGATGCTAATTTTGCATATAATTAGCTTTGCGGATACCATGTTAATTTAGGGAACATGTTGTCCGTTCCTGTTTTGGGTAATGTCACGTTATGAGCCCTGATTAAACGGAGCCCTGTTACTACGTCTTGGGGCACCCAAGGGGTTAAAGTATCTGGCCCTTAATGTTTCAATGATAACCAGATGTTTTTGTCTTTTTGTAACTTCATTTTATTGAAAACATTTTTTTTGCTCACATACATAATATATCAATTGGGGAAAAATAATAGGGAGAGGGTACAATGGAGGATAGGGGGAGTGGTCAATGGGAGTACCCACATTATTCTTATATCATACCTTTAACATTTCCAAACAATTTTTAGGGTCGGCATTAAGAACATTCAGATAAGTATATACACTTCGTGTCTCCACCCATAGAAAGGTGCTCCTCCAAGGTCAAAGCATGATTGAGATGGTATCCACTCCCATAGTACCTGGTTGTGCTATCCAGGGCTTTTAGAAATTTAGCGCAAGAATCATTCAGTATGCCCGTCAGTTTCTCCATCTGCCAGACAAACCAGATTCTGTTTTCGATTTTGAGAATATGATCCCTCATGTTTTTTCCACTTGGCTGCTAGTTCACATCTAGAAATGGTTGCTATATGGGAGATTAGAGTATTTTCTGCTCTGGTAATTTTTTGGAAGGACTATTTAGGAGAAAAAGCCAAGGATCCTGTCAGGATCGGGCATAGGCTCCGCCCCCGTAACGCATCTTGCGATGACACGAGTGACACACGTCACCCACAACCTGTGCGCAGGCGCCGCACTGCCAGGAAGGAAAACACAGCAGGAACCGTCTCCAGGCTCCACCTCAGTGACGACACGGGCAATCTACAGTGCACGCAAGCTACGCGCAGGCACTGTGCAGACATAAGCAAACAATTATTCCTCTGCTGCTATGCACTCTACCCCTGCCTATCAGTGGACAGCCTATGTCTGATTGCTCATTACCCTGCAGCTGTGGGCTGTCCTGCATTCGTTACCTTGCACCTGTGTGCTGCCTTTCCATTGGCTGCCTGCCCTTTAAATACTCAGCCAGCCCTCCTACAAACTTGCTGAGCATAAACTCTGTCTTGTGACTTGTGCTTACCTCTAGCTTCTTGCTATCCTGCCTTTGTCTTTTCTTGCTCCCTGTATTTTTACCTCAGCTGCACCCGGACTCCTGCCTTCTCTGACCCTTGGACCACGGCTACGGGCACAACTATTCTACATTCTCTACCCCTGGACCTCGGCACCGCACAACAACAATCCGATCTCTCCACTCCTAGACAACGGCAAGTACCTCGACCAATCTGACTTCTCCTAGACCTGGCCAAGCTACTGTACACTACTACCACTCTGCACTCCGGACATGGCTGCTCGGTTGTAGATCGGTGGCTACCAACATCCCCACCTCAGCCTCGCGGTCCCGCCTTGTTTGTGGTGAGCACTCGTTACCGATCCATTGGTAAATCTAAGTTTCATATTCTCTGTAACCAATTTTTGATTTTCCTCCAGAGAGATGCTACACGTGGGCATGTCCACCACATGTGTAGGAAAGAGGTCCAAGCTCCACATCCCTTAGTACATAACGGAAAATATCCAGGTATAAATTTAGAAAGTTTCTGGGGGGTATCTCTTTCTACAACCTTCCCGGCAGACCTAACCACCCACCCTAGGGCAACTACCCCCTTCTTCCACCCCCTATGCCCACAATAAACAGGGTACTCAGGTTTAACACCTTCATTGCATTAGCATCTAGTACTGAAGCTGTTTTTGTTTACATTTCCATACTAGTGTGCGGGAGCTGGGGTCTCCGTAGCAGAACCGCATTCAATTCAGATCTGGAGACCCCCTGCTTCCCAAGTTATAGGCCCCGCCATGGGGTGCCAGTATCCCCCTGCAATCTTTAAATGTCTTGCGTCACGTGATGGGGACATTTAAATGCGGGGCCTGTAACTCAGGAAGCGGGGGTTCCCTGGACCTGAAATGAAAGCGGTTCAGCTCCGGAGACCCCCAGCTGCCGTACACCAGTACTAAAATGTAAATAAAAGCACTGTGATCGCCTGTGAGAGCTGTGCAGGGAGATGCGGCTTTCTCTGTGCAGCTCTCTATGCAGTTCTTACAGACTGCGGCCAGATCGTACGGGGGAGAACTTTGAGAGAAGCTGAGATCTCTTCGCAGCTGTCCCGATCTGCATTTTCCTACCTCACAGTTTGAGACTTGTGGAGATAGTTTTAGATTCTTTCTGAATACCGTGATAACACAAATGACAAACCGTTCGGTGGGAACATGCCACACCGTTCGAGATGGCAGCAAAGTTATCAAACCTACTTAGAATAGGCCCCACTGTCTCCTCACTGTCAGGAGCCAATTGTCTGGTGTTTATATATAGGTTTATCTTCTATCAGCTACTTCACAAACCCCGGAATATGAGGATGAGGCAGTTTACGGAGAACTCAGTGGGCACTCTGGAACAAAAATGTGGGGGAACCAGTAGATCAAAGATATATAGGGCGCCATATGTCTATTTGTAAACGAAAAAATAGCAGCACAGAGAAATACAAAGCAAGTTTGCAAAAACACTATCATAAAATTGGAGCAGTCCTGAAAATAATGAAATAAAAATGGAGCAAGGAGAATGACATTTTTGAGAATGAGAATGACATTAGTCTAAAAATGGTTCTCTGTGTGATGCTAAATAGGGAATTCCGTATTTCATTTGTTTGATCTCTCTCTCTCGTTCGTTCATCACGGTTTACAGTATACCTGATGTGAGAAAGGGATTGGACAAGCCTCGTGCTTCTGGTTAGCAAGCGGAGAAAGGCACCGGAGAAACCTAATGCTTATGGAGTGAGAGGAAAAGGGATCAGAGAAGCAATATGCTTGGGGGGATGTGAGGGAGAATGGGATTGGAGAAGCTTCATGTTTCTAGGGAGTGGGAGGAGACAGGGATCAAAGAGGTATGATGCTTCTGGTAGTAGGGAAGAAGGATCCAGAAAAGCCTGACATTTGTAGTGCAGGCTTGGAGAGAAATGGACCAAAGAAGCCTGGTTCTTTGGGGTTGCATTCCACATTCTCTGATGTGATCATGTCAATGGTGACATCAGACATCAACAAAGCGGGGGGGGGGGGGGGGAGTTAAGGCTGCGTGTCACCTTAATGTCAAACTTTCCAGACTTTTGAAAGGTTTGCTTAATTCTGTATTCCAGTCCCCAGCGGTATTATTTTCAAGTGGAGGGTTCCCAATTAATCTAATCTATATAGTGTGTGTGTGTGTGGTGTTGTGTGTGTGTGTCTGGTGTGTGTTTGTGGATGCTTTGGTGCATGTGGGTGTTGTGTGTGGTGAATTGTGGGTGTGTTTGGTGTGTGGTGTGAGGTGTTGCGTGTTTGTGTGTGTGTGTATGTTGTGGTTATTCATAGAATAGCAAAAGCTGTTAGATACTCAATGGTAATTTGTTCTAATAAATACTCCTCAATTACTAACTAGCCATTTTGGTTAATATTATCAAAAGCACCAGACGTCACATTTTCTCTCTATTATTACCAACAATGGTACACGCTTACATAATTAAGTTGATTTTGAGAGGGTTAAAATAATAAAAAGTCAAATCACTACAACTTTGTTACTGTAGCAACCAACAATACAGTACAATATGCTGCAGTGTTTTCAAATAGAGAAATTGTTAATTTGCTAAAAATCTCGTTGCTGGAAAACTGGGGGAAAACCAGTGCAACAGAATTGAACCATATTTAGCAAAGGGAAAAAATCCCATAGCTTTCAATGAGATTACTTCTCTTAGAAAAAATATGGTGCTGTTTGTGGGGGGTTTTGCACTGGTTTTGTTGCCAGGAGACTTTAGCCAGGTAGACTCGTTTATTAGAACTACAAAATAATGCAGTGTTTCATCCTCTAGTTCCATAATGGTAATATTTCTGCTTTTCACTTCACAGCCGTTGATTGGATGAATACTAATGTCTTCATGTCACTTGGGATACCACTTGATGTATCCCATTTTCTAGAGTCTAATTATTCCATTTGTAGACATGAATGCCATTTAGATGTAAGCTAATTCAGCATGGTAACTCAATTAGATTTGTAGTGACTAGGATTTATGAAACATCAATGGGTTCTTGGTGAGACCAATGGGACTGGTAGTTATTTATCCCTATGTCTTACTGATATTGCATCTCAGGAGTTCAATTAAACATGCCGGAGATGAGCCTGTTTTGGAGTAGTCGTCTTTCACAATTAGCCAATTTCTTGTAATGTATATACCGTAACAAGTGTGCTAGAGTTTCACTGTATTGCAATAATTTCAGAATCAACTTTTGTTTCCCTGGGAAGTAAAGATGTGTATGTTTCCCTATTACACAAGTTACAATGTAATTGCATGACTTTTATTTCCTTTTATGCAACGGTTGTGTTTGTAGGGGAGGTATCAGTAGTACAAAGTATATACATGGTAAATCAGTAATAATAACATCCAAGATATATTGGTTGAGAATCACAAGGATGAGAGGTCTGGCTTAGCACATATCTGTCCTATATGCTGTTCTGGCGGCCGAAGGTGTCTCATGGCTGGGCACTGCTTATTAAATGTGCACCGTAATCTATAATTGTGGGGTTCTTGTTATTACTTTGTGGCAGACCTTTTAGGGGGTCTCTCTTGGCTGCAGATCTGGGGGAAACTGATGCAAAATGATCAAAGTAGAAAATCTCATTGGTTTCAATGGGAAAATATTTTCTTCATACATTTGGAGCAGTTTATTTAGCTCGGTTTTGCTACAGGGAGAGTTTGGTAGATGAACCCCTTAATGAAGATTATTACAAAAATATTTCCTTGTGTGTAACTGTGTTTAATTACAAATTGGCTTCTATATAACGGTAAAAGTGGTCCATTTCTGGGGCAAAATATTGCACTATATGTATATATATCAAAGGATAAAAGGATTTTTTTTTTTAAATCAATTTTATTTTCTTTGATACATTTAAAGCAACGTTTTTGCCTAAGAATTGCACTTATTTTGCCATGATACATGTGCCCGAAAGAGGGTTACAGATGCAGCAGGCGTTATTGCACTCAGTTCCAATAACGCATTATCGGGACCCTTTTTTCGCACGCAGCTAATTGCTACACAATGGTGAGTGCTGCCGCTGGCTCATTGTGTATCTCCCTCTGCAACGTGCCACCGAGAGCAATAACTGGTGCTACATCTGTATATATCAAACTATCCTATGTGCAAACTCGGAGCAAAAATCTCACCAACTGTATTAAAAAAAAATGTAAATGGTATCCTATGTATTGATGTGTGAAACTGTCCAAACTACATTCGCAAAATTTGAAGCGATTTTCCCAACAAGTTGGATTCCCCGCAAAACATTTCACAAAGGCTAGTAATGTCTTCAGGAAAATATATTACCAGACAGTGAGCAAAACGTGGTGTGTGTGCCCTATGTATGTATCCTTTTACATATATTATGTATTTATGTATGTATCAGCATGAAGTGAATGTAGCGATTTTAGAGAATTTAGCAAATTAACATATGAAATCAAATTGCAATGCTCATTGGGCCACGTGTATCAACTGATGGAATCATCGCACTTATTTTTGGTGTTAATTCCCAGTCCCATTCAAGTCAATGGTACAGTACTTGATGAAATTGACTTAATGCATGGAACCCTGACTGAGCAGCAGACATTTGGCGACTTCAAAATATTTACACCACTGTGTTGTTCTGCTTCATCTTTCTGAAGCTATTTGGAATAATCTTCCAGTGTTTTCATAAGAAACATTGTTTGTTACTTCTACTGTGCACTGTATACTCTACACTATATACTCACTATGTAACTATGTAAACGTATTAGTCACATTACTCTCCACCAGAACACATCAAACCCAGCTAACTTCTGGAAGGTTATCAACAACATATTCCAGCCTTCTAACCATCAACAGCCAAGTAACATCACTAAGGGCGATATTACTCTGACAAACCCCACCGACATTGCAAATGCATTCAATGATTACTTTGTGGGGTGTGCTACTAACTTATTAGCGAAACGCAGCCCAAACCACAAACCTGAATCTCATCCTGGGAGTACCCCTATAGCCCCACCCCCTCCCAACACTGCCCACAAATTTGAATTTGGCCCAGTATCCGAAGAGGAGATTACACAAGCGCTTCTCAAATTAAAACTAAGCAGCCAATGTGGACCTGACTTACTACAATCTAGGTTCCTAAGACTTGGTGACCCAGTAATTGCCAAACCAATTGCTTCCATAGTCAACTCTATCCTGTCTGCAGGCCATATCCCTAAGACCTGGAAAGCTGCCAGAGTAGTCCCAATCTTCAAAAGTGGGGACAAAAACACTGTCTCAAACTACAGGCCAATCTCCCTTCTCCCAATCCTATCCAAAGTCATGGAAAAATGTGTCCACTCCAAATTAAGCGATTACTATAACAAAACAAATTTCCCTAGCCAATTCCAATCTGGCTTTCGCCCCAAACACTCTACCGTAACTACCCTGCAAAAAGTTTGCAATGAAATCCAGTGTGGAATGGAACGGGGACAACTCACTGGTGCAGTATTCCTAGATTTTGCAAAGGCTTTTGATACTGTTTATCATGCTATCCTGCTTAACAAACTCCAGAGCTCTGGAATAGGGAAGCATGCTTTAAACTGGTTTCAGTCCTACCTATCAGGAAGATCCCAACATGTGTCCATCTCAGGCTCTAACTCCAACCCCCTGGATATCACCTGTGGTGTCCCGCCATGCTCTGTTCTGGGGCCCCTACTCTTCTCAGTGTTCATCAATGATCTCCCCACAGCTTGTCAGGAAGCCTCAATACACATGTATGCAGATGACACAATCCTACTGCACCGACACAGTTTATTCTCACATTTGCCCGTTATGAACGGGGCTTTTTTCAGTTGGAGCCCGGCTGGCGCCAAAACGGAGCCGCGAGCGAGCCGCATCTTCCCCTTCCCGCGTGTTTAATTTAAATTCTTCCAATCCCCTTCCCCTCCCCTTCCCCGAACCCCTGGCTGCTCCCCCTGGCTGCGCGCAGCTTTGCGCAGCTTCCCCCTTCCCCTGCTGCCTCTGCAGCCTTCGGGGATGCCGGGGAACCCTGGAACGCGTGACCGGCGCTAGGGTGACACGCCGCACGCGCCAGGGAAAGCCCCAAACGAGCCGCCGGCTAGCCGAAAATTTCCCCCACACCGCGGTTATGGCCGTATTAGAATAAACAGTGTCGCCACTGTATATGCACACAGCCATAGCCTCTCTGACCTTCAACACATACTTCAGTCTGACTTTTTAAGACTCGAAAACAGGATTTCTCTAAACAAACTGTTTTTAAATACTGACAAGACTGTAACAATGGTATTTGGGACCAAGACTAAATTTTTAAAGCTTCCAGCGACTGAGCTCCACATTAGAACCAACACTAACACCACCCTAACCCCTGTCACTAGTTTTAAATACCTGGGCTTATGGTTTGACTCCCACTTAACATTCGGGATGCACATTGATACCCTGACAACCAAGACCTATGCCAAACTAGGGGTACTTTACAGGAACAAATCCTCCCTAAGTCTCCTGGTCAGAAAACGTATCGCACAGCAGATGCTAATGCCAATTATTGACTATGGAGACATAGTATATGGCTCGGCAACTCAATCCCACCTTAGCAAACTTGACACCCTCTACAATTCAATTTGTCGTTTTGTTCTCCAATGCAACTATAACACACATCACTGCGAAATGCTAAAAGAACTAGATTGGTCATCACTCGAGTCTAGGCGCAAAGTTCACCTTTCCTGTCTTGCCTTCAAATACTTTCTGGGCAAGCTACCCACCTATCTGAACAAGCTCCTCACCCCTACCCCATGCAGCACTTATCGACTGAGATCTGATTCAAAAAGACTGTTCATGGTCCCAAGGCTCAACAAAGTATCCGGGCGCTCCTCCTTCTCTTACCGGCCACCCCAAAACTGGAACAACCTACTGGAGACTCTCACATCCACCACTAGTTTAAGTTCTTTCAAAACTAAGGCTGTCTCACATTTTAATCTGGTCTGTAACTGTTACATAAGCCTATAATATACATCTTCTCTAACTGTGCATGCAATGTATTGTATATAATGTATACCCTGTTCATTTATGTAACTGTATTTGTAACCATGTATTATTTGTCTTATTAACTATGCCCAGGACATACTTGAAAACGAGAGGTAACTCTCAATGTATTACTTCCTGGTAAAACATTTTTATAAATAAAAAAATAAAATCATAGAGCTGAACTACGTTGTGGTTTACTCCCTCTATTTTATGAACTTGGGAGTCACCAGCCTGCTCCTCACACATCTGGCATTTCTGGACCCTTCTTCCCCACCCGCCAAAGAGTCACACCTCTTTGATCCGTCTCCTCCTGCTCCCCAGAAAAGTGAGGCCTCTTCAATCCCTTTCTCCCCAAGCATTAGGTTTCTCATGTGCCTTTCCCCCCCTGCCAACCAGAAGCATGAAGCTTGCCCAATCCCTATCTCTTCCTTACATCAGACTTCGCCGGTGTCTTTCTCACTCCGTCCCGGGAGATGCATCAGGCTTCTGTTATCACTTTGTTCCCCTTGCCTCCCGAAGTATCTGCAGACCCTTTATACCTCCACCCCCGCCCTCCACCCCAGCCCCCAGAAGTATCACTCCTCTCTGATCCCTTTCTATACCAACCCTCTGCATCCCACAAGTATTAGGCTTCTCAGTAACATCACCCAACCCACCTACCCACCCACACTGATCCCGCATGCCTGGTTGTGATAGCTTTGGAAGAATGAACAGTCTAAATGTAATACTGTCACTCAACAAGGCATGTGTCAGGAAGTGCAGAGCCTTTGTCGGGGCATCTTTCCCCCGCCCCAAATGTAATTGCCTATGATGGGAGACTTTTTGAAGTGAAACTTCTATGCTGGCATACCAACCAAATGAAAATTTGCCTTGGAGTAAATCGCCTTCATGGTGACAGAAGTGCGGCCGCGGAAGTCATGTTACTGCTGGCAGAAGAGACCGTCAGTGTTGTCAGCGCGGCGTGTATGCGAAGGCCTCCCACACTCGGCGCATTCGCAGGCACAGGAGCCGTTGTCAACGGCTCCGGCTGGGCGGGCCTGCACAGAAGGCTCCGGCACCGGATGGGAGCACCTGCACAGAAGGCTCCGGCACCGGATGGGAGCACCTGCACAGAAGGCTCTGGCCGGGGGCGCCAGCACAGAAGGATCCAGCCGGGCGTGCCTGTGCAGTAGGCTCCGGGTGGGCGCACCTGCGCAGTAGGCTCCGGCCGGGCGTGCCTGTGCAGTAGGCTCTGGGTGGGTGCACTTGCGCAGTAGGCTCCGGCCGGGCGTGCCTGTGCAGTAGGTTCTGGGTGGGCGCACTTGCGCAGTAGGCGCTAGCTCCATCCAGGTGCACCCACGAAGTGGACTCCGGCTCCAGACGGATGTGCCTGCACTGTAGTCGCTGGCTCCGGCTCAGCGCGCCTGTGCAGAAGACACCGGCGCACCAGCAGCAGGACACGGAGACCACACAGACACACACATACAAAGAGAGACACACACACACAGAGACACATAGACACACACAGAGACACACAGACACACAGAGACACTGACTGACACATACTGACTGAAACATACTGACTCAGACACATACACACACAGAGATTCTATCCCTGTCCTGTTTAGACCAACTCCCACAATTAACAGAGGACATGTGTTCCAAATTAAAGAAATTTGAAAATCAATTATAGGCCACCAAGAATAGGAAATTCTTGAGGGACAAACTTGATTATTCTCTAAACCAACAGAGAACGTGGGACAACTCACGAGACAAAAAATAATTTGAGGGAGTAGATGCTTCACATAATCCAAAAACTCCAGTCCCCATCCCTTTACCGGAATATGTAAATACCAATTTCAATAAAAAAAAAAACATCACCATCATCTGTCCAGAACACCTAGAGATTCTAACCATTACCACACCAATTCACATTTTTTTCCATCCAATGATCCAACACATACATATATACCACAAGATCATAGGGAGACCACCCATTATAGACCACCATGGGATAACCATACTGGACCGCCCCCTCACTGGAAATATCAAAAACCAAGATATAATAATAATAAAAACTATGAGAAATACCATTATTCACGGGAACGTAACCCCAGAGAACCACATAGGGATCCAAGGGGAATTACGAGCCAACAAGTAAATAAAAACAAAAGTAATAAAAATCTAAATCCCAATATTAAAAAAGACCAAAAATACTCACAAATACCATTACAAAATAAATATGAGGTGCTCAACACTCTGCCTGAAACACAGAATGAGGATTTTTTAAACAGATTGAGCCAAGTGAGACAGTCGATACCAACTTGGGATCCAAATCACCCACCCGAGACCAAAAAGAAGGTATCCAGAAAAAGAGAGAGTTCCGAAGAGGAACTAGGGGGAGAGGAGGAATCACTGCACCCCTCCAAAAAACCTACCCAGATAATAATACACTAATTACCAACGGTATTTTCAACCTATCTTCCATTACCATTGATAATACTCTTATGATGCTGTTGAGCAAGGGGTTCTCCTTTGCTCCCACCGTAGGTGGGACCTCCCCCCAAAAATTTATAGAAAATTAACACTGGGCAGACCACTTCTCAACAGCACCAAGTATAATCAGAAGAAGCACCCCTCAATGTCTGTTCCACTTGAGGATTTACCATTGAGGAACAAGCGTGCTTAGTGACTAACCAATCTAGCGGATGAAGGCCTATTGATGCCCACAATGAGTTTAAAGTTACCCACACCAATATAAGCCCGATCAGTATTTTTCCCATATCACTCCGGGGGCATTATATTGAGATTTTCAATAACTTGAGTAGAGAAGGACTTTGGAACACTATGTCTATCACAGGAAGAAAATTGCAGATACACTAAAAACTTAACTGCCCAAGAAAAAAAGCGTTAAAACAATTGAATTTAAATCAAGAGTCATACTAAGGGAGGCAGATAAATGTGGGGCTCTCGTCCTCCAAAATAGGACTGACTATTGTAAGAAGAAATTAGATTGTATCTGATAATAAATCAATTGTAAATTACTGAAAGATCCAACAACACAATATCAATGAGATCTAAAAACTGTTGTTGGATGGGGCACGGAAGTGGTTGGGTATCACTAAGGGGATATGATTATCGCTATTGCTCTGGCTCCCACCATCCCATCCATCACCTACCCAAAATTCACAATCACTTATAGATCCACCTGGGCGCCCTATTATTTCGGAATTAATTCTTTAACAGCAAATCTTTCCCAATATGTGGACACCCTTTACAACCACTGGTGCCCCACACCTTCACATTTATTAGACACTACTTCGGTAATTAATTTACTCACTGACTTTCTTGGTCAACACATATCAACTAGCCACCCTGGATGTACAGGACACTATATACTCAATACCACACCAGGGTGATTGGAACCTATAGTTTTTATCTAGCACTCCATGACACCACTCTGTCTCAACGTACTTCATTCACGATTCTATAAATGATTATAACACACAATTATTTTTTATTCCCGCAAGATTTTTATTTGCAAACTGTGGTACGGCAATGGGGCACAATTTTGCACCATCTTCGCCAACCTCTACATGGGATGGTGGGAGTCATTGCATATCTGAGTCTCGGTGAATCCCCTCACAACTAAAATTGTGGAGAAGATAACATCGACGATATTCTCGTTCTGGGACGGTGACAAGGCGTCATTTGACAGTTACATTGAGTATCATAACACAACTTTAACCTCACCTTTACCGCGATATCCAGAAGGATCAAATAACCTTTCTAGATCTGACCATCTACACCCCAGGGGATTCACTCCAAACAAACCTTTTTAAAGAACAAATGTCAATTAAAACTACATCCTGAGAGCGGACATGAAGAGAAATGTATCACTAATATTCCCTATAGCCAGTTTCTTCGTTTATTAGAAGAAACTGTCAAATATTGATACATTTAAGGAACAGTCCAAACTACTCATAGAGCGCTTCAGACAAAAGGGTTTCAGAGGAGGCTCATCATCTTTTACCGTAAAGCCTCTTATAAAAAAAGAGAATCTCTACTAAAAAAGAACAAAAAAAACAAAAGATCATATAAAACATAAAAACATAAAAACAGGACAAACATTATTGGTCAATCAGTAATAATGTGAATACCCACAGAGTCTGAAACTGGTGGAACACATAAAAACCAAACAAGTACACCTTTTTTTGTTATAAATTTAATAATTACACAAATCTAAAGGGATTTTGGCCAACATTGGCAATCCTACTATGGATCCCATCCTAAAAGAATTCCTTACCAAGAACCCACCCATTGTTTTAAAAGGCACAACACATCAAGACTATATTCGCCCCTAGTTATTAAAGGGCAATGAAATATAGGAAAAGGATCTGGGGATACATTGGGATGGTTGGTAACTATAGATGCACCAAATGCAAGATTTGCCAACAAAGTTAACCAAACAAGTTCATCATTCCCACAGGGCTTGAATATAAACTCTCCAATACATTGATTGTCTGCCACGTGTAGTGACCTCCTGCAATGCAGTGTGGACTGCAATACGGGGGCAGAACCAAGCGCAACTTAAAATACGCATTATGGAGCATTTAGTAAGTAATATTTCAAACCATCCCTAAACTAGAGCATCCTATAAACCCCTCGTGCATTTATTAGCCCATTTTAAAGATGCACACAACTGTAGGACAGCAGTGGTGTACAATATATGGGGATTGAGAGGATCAGGGTGACGTGAGGGCAGGAGATAGGGACCTTCAAATTTCTAAAGAGAGCAGTTTTGGATTTTGCTTTACAGTCAAAAAAACCCCAAGGGGTTAATGAGTATGTTGATTGAATTGACACCTTTTTAAGATAATTGGGGATGGTTGCGCCATTTAGGTATTTTTATCTAATGTTTCTCAAAGTTTTTTTTAATAAAGGGGGTTGATCGGCGACTAGTGTGATTCCAGTAACACCATCCTACAAGATTACAACCACTAACCTTTTTTTGCAAAAGATTTACTCATGGTCCATTCCCAAGTAAAGTAAAGAGACCTTCTGGTACAACGCCCCCACAACCTCACATAAATCCATCCAGCCCCCTCCTTTCCCCCTCCCCCTCCCCCTCCCATCATGCCTTTTTTTTTCCCTTATCTTCCCAGGTATTTTACATCTTATTTATTCTTTGATTTTGTTTTCTATCACTTATTTTTACTCTTTATTTATTATTTTAAAATATATATGTTTATTATGGTATTAATTTTGTTGCTTAGTGATTTTAGTAACTTATAATCAAGCATGTTTCTAACAACTATGGGGACAGCCTCTAGCAGCATGATACTCCAACACTGCTTCTAATTGACCTTTATTTGGTATCTTAGTGTTGTGGATCATCAAATGATCTAGCAATTATCCTATTCTCCTGGGTAAGTGTTTACAAACACTTCCAGCTTGTTAGATACTCAACACCTATAGTATATCTAATGTTTACATCGAGGTACTTAATTAATTATTTTATTGGGCAATTGGATTGAAGTGTCTGCATAAAAGGCCCCCCCCCCCCCCCATAGGTGTCTCTATATGCCTGATGAAGCACGAATTAGTGTCAAACGCGTTGCGGAGTGAATACAGTGACTGTTGGTGTCCAGACGTTTGGTTGCACCAGTCCCAGCCTCTAACGAAGCTTTGAGCTGGTTTTACCTGCTCGAGTGAGACGTGGAGTATACAGGCAATCGGAGGACAGCTCAATACGGGTCCTGCATCAGCCGCAACCCGGAAGAAAGATCTGAGCTCTGACGGGCAAGTCAGCCCCAGCGCGCGGGACTGAACTGCATACACCAGGCAAACCCTCCTGTGCCTACACAACCTCCTGGATTCACCACTCATGCACTGACCGCTACTGGATTTTTATTATGATGTGTAAGTTTTTATGTTTTACTATACTTATTGCTTAATACATCCTCTTAACCCTTGGTGCGCTTCTGTGTCTCTTTCATTATCTTCTGACGTCGGAGTCTTCTTACGGAAGTTAGCAGTGGAGGAGGGGCGCCTCCACATCACAGCAGCAGCAAGAGGGGAGAGTGGATCTACTACAAGATTTCTTCTAGGAAGCATGAGCGCGGATTGACTTTCCTACATACACACACAGACACACACACTGACTGACACACACACTGACTGACACACCCACACTGACTGACACACCCACACTGACTGACACACCCACACTGACTGACACACACAGACACACACAAGGAATTTACAGTTACCATAAATATAGAAGTGCAAATAGCTAAGACACACGTTCTAAGTCAGACTTCTTTGTGTTTTGGGTGTAGGTAACCGGTGCATCATAGAAAATCAAGTCCCTTTAATAAATGATAAATTCTTCCGTTAGGATCACTCCAATATAATAGTGAGCAACAGTAAAGCACCCTAATAGGGATAAGGGACTAGTACCTAGTGCTGACAAGCACAATAACAAGTACAGAGATTGTCCCATCCATTATAAAGTAGAAAGTAATAATGTGCAAGGAAGACTCACTTTTTGCTTCCAGGCTTCTTCAATAGAGCAGTCCCATTGGGTATTCTTAGCAGCGTGCAATCCACCAAGCGAGGTATGTATGCATAAATTTATTCGTAAACTAACCCTTAAGAATTTTTTCAGGAAGGATGATTCCACTACACTTGTGACTTCTGATGGGGAGGATTCTGTTGTGTCCAATGATTCAAAAGATGGTTTGAATGATCCCAACATTGACATTGCTGATTTGATGTTAAAAAAGTTTTTTCTTTTAGGGAACATTGTCACATACAGAACATGAATGAGCTGCTATTAGACCAAAACTCACAATATGATCCTCAGAAGTTTCTGGGTAGAAAAGCCGCGGGGTTTAAGAAAAAATCTAATTTTTATCCCGCATTTGCCAAGGGAAATGCGATTATCACTTTTGAAAAACTGGTAGAGAGGGATCTCTCTATCCTAGCTTCAGGCTATACATTTTCTACGGGAGCTGGTAATAATTTAACTGCGGGTGAGAGAAATGCTTTAAAAATGTTAAAAACCAATAAACAATTGGTCATAAAAAATGCAGATAAGGGGGGGCGGTGGTGGTGCAGCATAGGAGTGATTACCACGGGGAGGCTTTATGCCAACTCGGGGATACTCTCTCCTATGCTGTGCTCCCATCCAATCCCACTCTTTCATTCATGTCCGATCTAAGAGAACTCCTGGATGAGGGGAATATTCTGGGTGTTCTAGATACTAATGAAACTGATTTCCTTTATAATCCCTTCCCAACCACGGCCGTGTTCCACCATCTCCCAAAGATCCATAAGACATTGGTCTCCCCTCTCGGGAGGCCAATTGTCTCCAGTATTGGATCTTTGGAAGATGGTCTGTCACGGTACGTGGACCACTACCTACAACCCCTGGCTCTGGACCTTCCTTTCACTATTTTAGACAGTGCAGATTTAATTAATCAGATCACCAATATTTCTTGGAAGTCTGACTACATCTGGTTGTCTATGGACATCACATCACTTTATACCATAATTGAACATGATCTCTGGGTGGCAGCTTCACGATATTTCTTAGAAATTTTTAATTTATCACCTGCACAAGTCACCTTTATTTTGGATTCTATCTATTTTTTGTTGACACACAACTATTTCTTATTTGATGGGGTTTACTATCTCCAGACACGTGGGATGGCTATGGGAACCAGCTTTGTCCCCTCCTATGCAAATCTTTTCATGGGTTGGTGGGAGTCGTTCCACGTGTTTGGAGATAGGAACCCCTTCAGAAATCACATTGTTTTTTACCGTCGCTTTATCGATGATCTTATTTTTATTTGGGAGGGTGATCTCACTTCACTATTATTATTTGTTGACTCACTCAACATTAATGGTTACGGTCTAAAATTCTATACGTGTATATATATATATATATTCATATATATATATATGTGTGTATATGTACAATCATTTCTTCATATTTTTTCTATATTTTTAATTAATTATTTAGTGTTGGGTGGTTCTTCTTTTTTTAACTTTTCTTTTCTTTTTAATAATCTTATTTTTTATTTTAAAACAAAATTTCTTTTCCTTTTGTGCTCTTCTAGGGTCTCACTTACCTCACCCTTCTCCTCACTCCTATTATATATTTAACTCTTGAGATCTAGTAAATTTAATAAAGTTATACCAAAGCAAGGATAACTTTTTTTCACATCTCTATATGGTTTGAGAAGGAGAGGGATATGGTATTTCTTAACCACTTCATTTGGGAATACTGGTCACAACAATATTAAACAAAATGAATATTAAGGTTAAAGGGTTATTTATTCATTCTATATATTTCTTTGTATACCTTAAACACTGTGTGTGGTGAGGGAGTAAGTATTGTGGTATTCACATGCTCTGTGTTTGATTTGATCTATATACTTTTTTATATATTCTTTCTATGTGATGTATCTTTTAACGGGCTTATGTAGTCGGTATGGTGACATCACTGCTCTTGATTTACATATTGTTTTTGTCTTTTTTTTAATATAAAGTTTATTCTCTACAAA
The DNA here is from genome assembly GCA_036426205.1 of Ascaphus truei. Taxonomy (NCBI): domain Eukaryota; kingdom Metazoa; phylum Chordata; class Amphibia; order Anura; family Ascaphidae; genus Ascaphus; species Ascaphus truei. Next base: position 131,520 of record WSYH01000284.1, on the reverse strand, counting down.
GTTTTTTTTAACTGGTGACCAATCGGATTCCCCGTTTCTATACCCATGTTTGTCCCTTGACTTGCTCTTGGGGAACTAATAAAGTTTATTTTGTGTTCATTCTCTTGGTCCTATCAGGACTGGGTTATGAAGGGGGAGCGTTCCGATTGGTTAACAAGTGGTGACATCACGATTTTGGCGCGAACGGCGCTTGTATTTATATCGGTTGTTCTGTTTAGCTTAGAATACACCTTGATAAAGGGTGCACGGACCGAAACGCGTAGGTGTGCGTTTGCTGTGATATCCAGGGGTTATGTTTGATCCTTTTATCCAATAAAGGAACCTTTTTTGCCACCGTTAACCTCCTCCACTTTTTCAGGCAGTGCACTGCCTTTGTCTACCTACTTTCTTTGCCTTTTGGCACTGAAATTGCGTTTTGCTTTTTAATTAAAAACATCACCATCACAGATTCAATTTCTGTGACAAAACAGTGATAAAAGACAAAGAAGTTTCACTTAAAATGCGCGTGCTCGGCACACACCCACTTTTTTTCCCCTTAAGCTATAGAGTGCCCTTATGATGTACTAGGTACATCATGGCACAAATGCTTATTTTCTAGGGGCAATTTGGCTAACCGCTCCATAATTTTTTTCCCCTTAAACTTCTCAGGATTCGAACGGAGGGTGCACTGGAGCTGGACCACATAATTATTTTTTACCCCACTCAGGATGGAAACCTTGGGGTTCTCCGTCGCTAAATCATCCTATTTTAAGTTCTGCAGACCACCCAGTTCCCAAGACACAGTACTTACTGGGGAAGTTACTGGTTTTAAATCTCGCTTCCGGGGAAACAAAATAGTCACCAAATCTTGCAGGTTCAGCAGGTTCTATTTGTTATCCATATCCTATAAAAATCTGGTTACCAAATTATACCATAACATCACTTAAGTTAAGTTTCTGGAACGAGGGAGTACCCAGGGCTGGAAAAAAAGTACTAGGCCCAATCCTGGAAAAAAGGGAGGTTATATTATTGCTTTTAATGAGTTTGGTGCAGCATTTCTGATTTTGTTTTTGCAGACAGGATACTCCGATAAGTTACTTTAACACTACAAAAAGCCATCAATGTGAACCACAAGAGAAAATCAGAAATGTGGGGATGCTTCAAAGCCTATTTAGAGCAAGGTTTAAGCAAATTGCATCATTTTCTCTTTGTTAATGGGGTCTGTGTACTGTACGAATATGTGGGTCTGCCATTGAACATTTGCATGTAAAAATAAAATCAGCATGTTCATGGTTTTGTTGGCTGTTTGAAGTACATTATTTACTTTGCGCACGAATTTGGAAAACGTCAGTCCTTACCTCACTTTTGAGGTAACAGAGAAATCCAATGCAGCAAACATTCCAAAACATAACATACAGATAATGAACACACAGTTCCTGCTAGCTCTAACCCCAGAATCCACCACATCATATACATATATTTGTGTCAAAAGGAGTGCTACTGAGCGTGGCCAAATGTATACAACAAAAGACAAAAATAACCAATGCTACATCCAATGTGATAAAATACATAGTTAAATACTTCACTGTTAGTATTCTCATGAGTAAGGGTCATTTACTTAAACCCTTTGGCCAAAGCGTTATAAGCCTGCAGAATCAGCATAATTGGGATTCCCCACTCCCGGAGCAGATGGTCATTTATATCTTTACCATTGAGCAGCACTTGCATCCATCGATCAGCTGCTGGACTGGTTATTTACCTTCCACACCCCATTCCACCACAGCGTATTTACGGTACTCTTGTGGACAATTATCACTTCAGTCTAGTGATTATGCCAGCTATATACGCTGAATAGATGTTTAGCCCCAGAGACATTTGAGTCCTCAAGGCTTTATTCCTCTTTCTCCCATTCTGGAGATCACAGAGTCTCTAACCTTTTATTATACCTAATGTATTTCTATGTATTTTTAATATCTGCTAGCAGACCTAGGTTGTCCTAATTTTAATCAATTGTTATATTTACTCTATTCACACACTAGGAGTGTGCACTCTTTATTTCTATTTTATATGTAGCCCTGGTAAGATTTTGGGGCTATATATCTTTCTCCTACTGGTGTAAGCCCTGGTAAGGGCAGGCCGCCAGTAGTTATCATGGGTTTCCCCCGCTTCAAGCCCTGGCCTGAAGGATGGAGGGAGGCACCCTGACTGTGTGGAAGGCATAGACACAGGGGAAGGGCCTGCTGACATCATGATGGGCAGGGCTGTCCCTATTTCGTGGGCTGCTCCTGTGAGTGACAAGTTGGTTCTGTCCTGGGAGCAGAGAGTGTTGGAGTGCTTGACTGAACAGTCATGTTTAGAGTGATACCTGTGCTAGGAAGAGAAACTCAGGCCCAGTCTGAGTAGAGCGGAAAGCACTATAGTGCTGTGGACCAATGCCCCTCACCCTGCTAAGGGGGCGAGGGGGGGATCTTGCCTCACCCAGAGGATATACCCTTGGGGTGGGTGTCGGGGGTATTGGAGCCTCATACAGCCCATCCTGCAGGGGTACAGCCTGGAGGAGAAGGAGAGGAGGAAAAGACCCTGTGTAAATTTGGAAGCACTGCTGTGTATGACCTGCTGTGTGCTGCTACAGAACCAATAAAGAGACATTGCTGCTTTTACAAAGACTGTGTGTGAGACTAAGATCTCTCGCCCTGGGACCAGGGCTTCTCTGGGAGGATCTTACCTTATTCCCTAAGGCTCGCCAGAGATGGAGGCGCTGCACCGTTACTGCTGCTAGAGAAGATGGAGGCATATACCCCAAAAGCCTGTCCCTGTTTTCCCCAATACCACCGCGGGAGACTCAGGCCCTCCTGTTCCTCACAGGTATGCACCACCAACATGCATGTAGCCAGCCCTCACTACACCCTAGGGGTCCAGTCTGCGACCGGGGGGAGGGGAAACATGGGTTACATATATATAGATATAGATAGATAGATAGATAGATAGATAGATAGATAGATAGATAGATAGATAGATAGAGTTATGGTGGGTAAAAAAAGTGACAAAATACTCCACAGTAAAGCACAAACGGGTGGCATGTGTGCCTTGCATGTCATTTCCCAGAATCCCTTGCAGTAGTGGGAAGCACTGTGTGCTGGGTGATAATGGTGAAAGGCAGGGTGCAGACCTGTCTAAGACATGCAAATGAGATATATATATATATATCTTCCATTACTTTGACCTAATACTGTTCAACTAAAGCTGGCACAATATTTATTAGTGCTCCCAAATTAAGCTCTTTACATATAATGGAGCTTCACTTATGACTAGAGATGGGTGAAAATGTCAAAATCTATTTCCCGGAATTTCCCGAGCTTTCCATTCAAAATCCGTTCTGCGGTGTAAAATCCGTCAGTCCCTCCCCTGTTCCCCTGCACCGACCTCATACTTGTCTAGTATACCACTAGTGGAGTGCTGCCTATACTTCGTACTTTGTGTCTGAGTGTTATCAGGTTCAATCAAGGTTTGCAGAGTGTGCATGAGTGGGAGCAGCGAATCCCAGTCAGGAGGTGATACCCTCAACGGCTATAAAGCACAGCAGTACTGAAGCACCCTTTTCAAAGTAGAGGCCTGCAACAGGTCGTATACAATGAGCTCCCATAGTGTGTCGGCACCATCACAAGTCCAATATACCCGGGATTGGGTGGCTGACACTGACATACCCATGCATGCTGTATGCAGCGATTCTCTGCTGAGGATCACAGGTTGTCCGTGTTAGTTGGAGTACAGTAAAGCACTGTATCACCCGTATATAGTGTCTGTATCTTCCCACTGTCTGACCATAGATCATGTTTGGCCCATTAAGTATCAATAGTGACTCAGGCCCCCACCTCAGCAATAGTTATGTCTGAGAGCTGAATGTGGAGGGGTTACATAAGGAAGACAATTTTTTTAAGGAGTGAAGATTATGGGTTATATTTATTAAGATGTTTTTCTCCATAACACATTTTAGCATGGCTTGGTAAATATGGCCTCTTACAGCCTATTTAAGAGAGTAGGTGTCTTTTTAGCACAGAGAGGTGTCTATATACTAAAGTCTCCCAGCGGCAAAAGTAGGGCGAAACCAGTGCCAAAGCAGAGCCATATTCATTAAAGAAAAGGAATCCCATGGAAAGCAATGGGAGTTTTTCCCTTGATAAATCTAGTGCAATTCTTTTGCACAGCTTTGCCCCAGTTTTGCAGGTGGGACACTTAAGCACATAACCCCTGAGGTATCTCATAACACTTACTAGTAAATATGGTCCTGCACCTTTATGGCCTTTTCCATGCATTAAGGTGCTGTGCAGATTTATACCCAATTATTAATATAGACATTTATGACAACTACTTATTTACCACTTAGCCATATACACAGAAATATCAGGATCACCACACAATTGAGGTCCTTGTTGCAATAGACTGCTAATCCCGGAAAGAAAGATTTATTGTTATTGAACGTATATGCCGATAGGTTCAATAACAGCAAATAATTCACCCAAAGTAATTTTTCAGTAAGGCTAAATAAGGGTCTCCAAAGCATCCCTGGAACAAAGTGTTATTAAACAACAGTCTTTCATTTTATTGTGATGAATGCAAATCCATTAAATAACCTCTTAAAGAGTTGGTGTAATTATCTGTAAACAATAATGTTGCCAAAAAGGTCAAGTTGTACCACTATTAGAAGTTTATGGGTATTAAATGGATTTATGTTTCCATAAAATAGGACTAGACTAGCTAGATTAATTCTGTGGAAACTAAACCAACTGTAGTATTATTTAGACACAATAAAACGATACCAATTAACACATTTCTATTTTTTTTCTGTCATATTGATTAACGATGTACTAAAATTAACAAGAGACCTTCAAAATCTGAATGGTTTGAGCAAAGCAGCCACATCTTGGCAAAATCGGCAACAAAAGAAGCAGTTAAGTGAGACGGCTCTGCAATAGTATGAATATTTAATTAATAATTAGTCATGTAATTTCTCCTCAGGAATTATTATCCCTCAAACGGGTTTGTGAATTTAATTATTAGCAGCCTTTTTGTTTCCTTGTCCCCTCATTACTGTCAGGATTGATGTAACATAAACTTCATTAAAAATTAAAGCAAGAGTCTTAATTACAAGGCTACCCTGACTGAAGTTAGAATTAGCCAACTCAGTGATGTGCAAATGAGAGCATTATTTAAGAAACATACTGGAAGCAGTTATGCTAATTTGCAAGGTTCACAGTTGCAGACCTTTCCACTTGCAGTTGCATATTCATTAAATGCACTATGCAAATGTAATGTAGCAGCTTTAGTAATGCGTTGTTAATTTATTCAGATTTATTGAGTACAACTTGTAAAAAAAAAAAGTACAAACTTAATTACTCCTCCTTCTCTGATTTGAGGGGATAGTCAAGACTTAAAGTGTGAGAGTCTGGATTACTGCATTTTGATGGAGAATGTGGTATCTCAAAGGACACCATTTTTATTACCGCTGTTGAAAGAATGTTTGATTTACTTATGAAATCATCTAAGAAATCACTAAAATTGTGCATCCCCTTTCTTAATAGGAATGTAAAAAAAAAAAAGTCTCAGCTGTATTAACTTAAGAGCTGAAGCAGTGCTGAGTCTACAGTCTAATGGATCTAATGACCCTATGGAGACCAGTAAAGGTTATGTATTGATGTCTGTGTGAAGCAAACTGTCTTTGCAGGAAGTTCATTGGTTGTTAGGTTTTACACTGATGCTGCTGATGATCAAGTATAACAACAGGGAGCCTCTCTTTATTCTTAAGCTGTTACATCACCATGAAGCCTTGTCAACTTGTTAGTACTTCTGGAGTGTGAATTTTTTATTTCTTTAGAAATTAGTACATACAGTACTGTACAAAAAAAGGATTTTTCTTTACAAATTTGCTTTACTGGAAATGGCCCAGTGTTTCCAATTTTCGGCTAACACTGGTGTAAAATACTTTTTGTTGATTCTTTTTGTTTAATAGTGGTTTTAAAGCAGAAGTCCATTCTGCCATTGGGTAGCTTTACTGCGGCAGGCAATTTAAAGCTGCCACTTCATGTGGATGGTGACACAAAACTACACATTTCTCTGAAACATTAAAATAAAATGGTATAATCATACAAGTGGTTGGATCACTTCCACTATAATTGCTTCCACATAACTTAGTTTAATTGTGTGTTACTTAGCTCCTGAAATATATATGTACAACAAAAAGATTTTCTGTATTGAATAGTTTGTGATAGTCAATACAAAGGCAAAGCAGATTCACAGGCTCCTAATCCAAACTTCGAAGTTTGATGAATTTAGGAACACATTTTTGAATCCATTGAAAATTTGAGCCAAAACCATAGAGAGCTTCAGAGCTTCATCCTCAGATTTTATTCTTATAAGTTTTTTTTTTGGGGGGGGGGGGGGGGGAGGGGGGGGGAGGAGATTCTTAATAAACTGGGGGAACTTTTAGGTTTGCAAACATGAAAATCTGCAAATTTGTGCGAAAAAGTACGCAAAAAGAGAATAGAAGGATTCCTGCTTAATTTTACCCTTTTCAATCAGTTTTTAAAGATCCAAAACTGAAAGCAACTGAGTTCCAGCAAAAACAAAACACAAACACCCCCTACTGTCACTGTAAGTCCCTGCTTACCACTTAGATTGTAAGCTCTTTGGGGCTGGGACTCCCATTCTTAATGTCTAGCTTAATGTCTGAATCGCTTATTCCTATTATTGTATGTACTGTATAGTGTATTACTGCTGTAACATACCAAGTACATGGATGGTGCTATATAAATAAAGATATACATACAAAAAATATTTTGAGGACCAAAACGCCAGCGAAAGTGCTGTCCCGTACTCAGTGCTGTGCTTTTCATAGTTAATGTTTCAGGCCTAAATCTGCAAAGCTATTACATGAGATTCTTAAGTCAGGTGTTCTCAGCTCCATTCCTCAAGACCCCCCAACAGGTCAGGTTTTCAGTATATCCCTGCTTCAGCACAAGGGGCTCAATCAGTGGCTCAGTTGAAGACCTGTGCTAAGCTTAAAACCTGACCTGTTGGGTGATCTTGAGGACTGGAATTGAGAACCTTGGACTTTTATAAATATAAGTATATTTTATTTGATTTAATACATTGGTGCATATATTATATATACAGATGCAACGACCGTTATTCGAACAAATCACGGAGCCGTTTTCGTGTGTTCTGCTGTATTCCACGTGGCATTAACGTGGACAATCGCCCCAGGCACACGTGTTTATCGTGGTTGCTTTGTTTGAATTTCATGGATTCTGTTTCTTTGTGAAATGAATGAATTGTAATGTGTACAGTACTGTGCTACTGTGTCAATTTCAGGTGTTTAAAAACAAGAACACTAAAAAGCCATTTTTTGCACTCGCTTCTAAAGGCGGTATGATTGGAAGAAATCATGAGCCATGACATGGGTATTCCGAATTATACAACGCGTGAAGTGTTCGAATAACGGCCGCTTCATCTGTACACTCAGAATCCACTTTAAGTAACATATCAAGGAATTCAATTTCAACAGGATAGAGCACATTAGTGAAGACCAGACTACTCTTATTAGAATTAAAATGTGCAAATAGCTCAAAAATATCCCCAAAATCAGAATCCCAAATAATAAGAATATCATCTATGAAGCAGCCATAGTAAACTAGGCCCGCACCCAGTGGGTTATTGGTCCAGACTGAACCTTCCTCCCAAAAACCCATGAATAGATTGGCATAACTGGGCGCAAACCTGGTCCCATGGCCGTACCACCGATTTGTAATTAATATTGTGACTGAAATAGAAAATAAATGTAATAATAGATAAAATAGAGGTGTTTTGAGCCTGACATATCTTGGTATCATTGTCCAAATAATGTTTCACTAGTGATTAAATACAATATTGATGCTGCACACCATACAATAATTAGCAGATACTTGCTGTTACCGGTGCTCCTGGTCCAGGGGAGTCCCAGTCAGTGAAAAAACTCCAGAATCAGCAAAAAAAGGAGAGGTTCAGGGCACTACGGATTTCAGGAAAATAATTTTTTCCTGAAATCCGTAGTGCCCTGGACCTCTCTCCTTTTTTCACTAGTGATTAACCCGTGTCATGCCCTATACATGTGTACAGTGACTGAATGTCACAAGTGGCCCACTGATAAGAGGGTTTCCACTTGATACCTGAGACGGAGTTGATGATGTGCAAAGTGTCCCTAATATGTGACCTGAGATCTTTAACATAGGTCTGTAGAAAATAATTAACACAATATTTGGGGAAAGGGAAAGGGATAGGGGACCCTTGCATCAGCCTATGATGAAATGGAATAAACAACGGTGCAATAAGGGGAGAACAGGATAATTACTAGGAAACAAAGACACCCTCAGGGCAGCACTCATTGTAAGTGATAATGAGATGATGATAAATTTAAAATTAAAATGCTTTAATTGTATTGGTTAAAATAAGTGTCAAAATCGTTGAAATAAATAAACAACTGACAGTGGTAAAACAAACACATAACAGACAAAAAATATACAATACTTTAACTGAAATCTAGGGGGAAAGGTAGAGATCCTACCTATGCTTAATTAGCAGGGATAAGCAATCAATGACTGAATAGTCAACCCCTGGTTCAGCAATAACAAAGGTTAAAAGAAGCCTGTAACATAAATGCAGGTATACGCGGTGGACTGGTCATGCACAGATATATGCGAAAGTTAAGCTATGCAAAATATAAAGCAATAGAGTGAGAGCTCACTAGTGATAATACAGCTACAGTGGGCTAAATAGTAGAAATAGCTCTGGTCGTGAAAGGTCCCCACTTAGGGGTTGAGATAGCCTAACTTTAAGTGGGTAAAATGGTGATACAAGTGTTAATGAACAGTGCACACAAGAGCTCACAAAATGTGGTACTTAGCTCTGGGGCACGGATCTAGTCCGTATCCAGTTATAGCCCCCTAGTTCAAATGTGCCACTGAATAACGCTTGTTAAGACCTCACAATACACAGACAGCAGTAAATGTTGTGACACTACACACAAATCTCAGTTGTGATTTGGGCTGCCGATAGCTAGGTGCACAAGAGCTTACAAAATGTAATATTCAGCTCTGGGGCACGGATCTAGTCCATATCAAGTTATGGCCCCTTAATTCAAATGTGCTGCTGTAGCTTATACAAAAGCAGATAGCAGAGTGAGCAACCACATATAATGAGCCGAGGGGGAGGAAGGGATACAAACGATGCAGCAATGATACATAACAATTATACTTGAATATTCAGGGTAGGGTAATTGTAAACGGCCCGTGCCCCTATCAGATATATTCAGCCCTCGTCAGAGCTTTGTACAGCAAATTACCGCTGATGTAAATTATCTACCTCCTCAGTAATCCGGCAGGCAACGGCATCATACACACAGATGCAGCGGCCGTATCTGATCATTTCATGGGTTGTATTCCTTTGCACACCCCGATTTCTTGAAATTTTCCCGCATTAAGACGCAAGTTTACTAGTGTTTTGATCGAGTTCAGAAAATTGCATTTTAGCGTTGTCTGCCATAACGTCGAGAAACTCAAGTGGGCGATCGCGAGTTGTTTTCTTAAAAAATCTAATTGCAATTCAACCTGTCTTTTATTCCCGTACAGTACTGAAGTGTGTGTGTAATTGTAATTTGAAGATTAAAAATATGAGTTCATATACAGTACATGGAAAAGAAGTTCTTTCTGAGGCTTTTAGCCATACAAAAATTCTTGAACTGTAGAATATTTAAAATATGAACACACACAACAAAAAGTATTTTTAACGAATGAAATGTTTTATTTGTACAGGATAATAAAGTTAAAATGAATAATACAAAAATATAACTTCGATCTCCTTCCGAATGTAAAATATGTAATCCGCACATGTGTTTATGTTAAATTGGAACTTTGTTGAAACGCATATGTGTGTCATCACATTTCTGCGCATGCGTGTATGTCAAATTGTCAATTGTATCTGTTGTACAGTAGTACTGCTCTTTGTGTATCTACAGTACAGTACTGTATATAGTAAAAACACAGTTTATGTGCTACAGTATACACTGGCGACACACTTTATTCGAGCTTGGCTAGTCCCACGAATTCGGGTATACCCGGGTGTATTGAGGTTTGTGACTGTTTTCTGCCCGAGTACATTGGGTTATTTTCGAGGCAGGGATTAAAGCATTTTATTCCTGCTGGCTGCAATACTGCACAGTATATATATATATACTGCATTACAATTCAGGAATTTATGCCATCTGGTAGACACGCGAAGCATTGCAGCCTATTAAATCCTAATCATTATCATTTAACAGATCAGCCGCCCGTCAGCCAGGCATGAACCCAGGCTGGGAAGGCAAATGCAACGGGGCTTGTCAGAGGTGAGGAGCGGCGCATTCCAGGTATCTGCCAGGTACATACTGGGTATTTGCTCGAATAAAGTGTGTCGGTGCAGTACTGTAATTATACTGTAGTATACTGTACAGTATCTCAATTAGATATTTTTATATATTTAAATGCATTTAGAACTTTACATTATTGTATGTACTGGATTTGAAAGATGTTTTATAGTGTACTGTATAGTGTACAATACTGTATCTGTTCAAGAGGCTCGTTCAGATAGAGATCAGCGTTTGGGAGTCTATGCAATTTGTGTCACCTTTTATGTACTGTGTCCCTATTTGAAGTTTTTGGCAGGCATGGACACGAGCGAAAGGTGTTAAAAGTGAGCGTATACAGTACTTAACCTGTCAAGCGAGGACCAGTACATTAAAAATATACCATCACTTCTGTTGATTCAATGCACATTGAATATACATCGAATATACATTCCTCTGTTCTTGATTTATTTTCTAAAGCAGCAATGCCGAAGAAAGTTATTTCAAAGGATCTCAGCATGAGAATACAGGACATGTACAAGAAAGGACACAGAATTTTACAGATCAAACACTGGTTACTGAATTCAGACCTCAATTTAGCACAAAGCACTGTCAGCTATCATGCCCATGGTCAAGCAAAAAGTGTAAAGCGGAGTCTCCCAGTCACAAGAGTAAGTATTTTTGGTTTCTTTCTGCAATTACTTTATTACTCAAAAAGCTTCTTGCATATCAAAAATCATGTTTTTGTTTGCATGTTTTCTTTGCAATTTTTTAGACCCAAACAATTACTGTACTACCGTACTTTGAGAAGAAAATATAAAATGTTTTTTTTTTCTCTTTCTGCTTTTATTACTCAAATTCTTCTCTTCTCCTTTAAACTGTAGGATGGCAAAATGTTGGGTGGACGAAATCAGCGAGGCTAATGATGAGCGCTATGCAGCAAGAGTCAAGACTGTTCTAGAGAACAGTCACAATATCATAGCATCTGAGACCAGCATCAGGGTGATGAGACGCCAATTGGGATGGAAATATGGACGTGTCAAGTAAGAGTCTTACTGAAAAAAAATATAGTATAATGCAATACTATGGTATGCAAAGTGACAGAACTGTAAGGAATCCGCTCCTGGGTTTTGCTGAAACCTTGTCCTTACAGAACCTTGCAGCTTGTAGGAAAACCTTCCCTTGTACCTGCAATCAGAATCACCTGCTTCTGCTATTGAACTGCAGCCTGCTTCAGGCTGCCTCCTGTGCAGCTCTCTCTCATTGGCTGTCTGTTCTACTTAACTCCTGCCCCGCCCACCAGGAAGTGGCTGGTCATAGACTTTCTAGTAACTGTGTTTGCCACAGCCTGTGTTGGGCCTGCCTGGCCTTCTGTCTTAGTTCTCAGTTACTAGCAGACTCCACCGCGCGGCCGCTCTTACACTGAAGCCTCAGTGTTTCTGTCCTGTCTGCAGTACCTGTTCTGTTTTCTCTCCTGCAGAGGCCTGCATCGGTGCTTCCAGATACCTACTGCATATTCTCCTTGTAGAGGCCTGCATCGTTGTTACCTGCTGCTAGTTTACTGCTCCCAGTGGTCTCCACTACTCTCAGCTGTACCCGGCTAGGGGGTGCTGTTTATGCTGACGCACTGGATCCCCATTTCTCTCTGCAGAGGCCTAAATCGGTGCTTCTGGAACCTGCTGCATATTCTCCTTGTAGAGGCCTGCATCGTTGTTACCTGCTGCTATCTTCCTGCTCCCAGTGGTCTCCACTACTCTCAGCTGTACCCGGCTAGGGGGTGCTGATATGTGCTGACGCACTGGATCCCCTATTCTCTCCTGCAGAGGCCTACATCGGTGCTTCCGGATACCTGCTGCATATTCTCCTTGTAGAGGCCTGCATCGCTGTTACCTGCTGCAATCTCCTCCTCCCGGTGGTCTCCACTACTCATAGCTGTACCCGGCTAGGGGGTGCTGTTCTGTGCTGACGCACCGGATCCCCTATTCTCTCCTGCAGAGGCCTGCATCAGTGCTTCCGGATACCTGCTGCATATTCTCCTTGTAGAGGCCTGCATCGTTGTTACCTGCTGCAAATCTGCTCCCTGCTGCAAATCTACTCCCAAGCGTCCTGTTGCCAAACCCCAGCATGGATATTGTTTACCCAGCCTTCTCCTATCCTGACCCCGGCTTGTCCACGGATTATCCTGCCTTCTCCAGTCCCGACCCTGCTACGTACGACCACGGAATTCGCAACCCGGATCAGGCTTCGTGGTCTAAGGTCGGTGTATATCTTTCCCCACCTCAGCCCCGCGGTCCGGTCCAGGTTTGTGGTGAGCACGTCCGTTACAAGAACAGGGTGGATACTGTAATTACTGTGCCTTAGTTAGGACAGTACAGGTAAAGCGTTGTACTGTACACTGGTGTACTGTAGGTAAAGTGTGGTCTTACTGTACCTGTAAACTTCTTCCTTGTCTTAGTGGAGCGTATCCAATGATAAGAGGTGCCAACAAGGTAAAAAGAGTGGAACAAGCACGGGCATGGATCGAAAGTGGCGAAACGTTTCAGGATGTCATCTTTTCTGACGAGACAACTGTAGCTCTAGAGAGATTTGCCACTTTTGCATTCCACAAAAAAGGATGCCTATCTCTGAAGCCGCGTCCCAAGCACCCAGTGAAGATGCATGTGTGGGGTGCGATCTCTAGAGGTGGACCAGGATGCATCATCATATTTGAGGGTAAAATAATGTAGAAAGCCACATGCTGTAGCCTTGTGCACTGTACAGTACAATTGTAATGTATTCTGTATCCTAATGTTCAATTTTTAACATCATTTTTTCTTCTCTTGTTCCAGGAATCATGGACAAAGTATTTTTCCAAGAACAAATAGTCACCCGTATTGTTGAATACATTAGGCATGATTTCCCAACTGGTGGTCACCGGTTCTTCCAGGACAATGACCCTAAACATACCGCCTCTAGTTACTATATTCTTGCGAACGGTATCATGTGGGTTAAGACGCCACCAGAGTAAGTGCTCCAGTGTCATGATGTGCGGTAGCAGTTCTTTCATTTGTTAATCGTGTAGTCTGTACATCCATAACTTCCTGGTCACTTTCCGATCTGTGTCCAGGAGATTCAATATCTGTTTTTCATAAAATTTAAAAAAAGAAGTAACCAGGAACATATCCTTAACATTGTTTTCTGTAACTATGCGTGCTGATTTAATTCATATTAAATTCAATGTTTACATAATTCATATTAAATATTTTGAAAATGAAAAATGTGGTAGACTCATTTAGCAACATTGAAACGGTATCTATTGAGTGTTAATATTTACAGCATGGAATATTGTTGTTATATCATGTCATGCTGGTGATTGTACAACTCACTAACTACATTTATGCGAGTGAAACATCAGATGTGACAATTTTTAGTAATTAACTATGTTGATGTCACTCACATCTGCAAGTGTCCTGTGTTCATGAATGTGTTGTTGTTGCATCTAAATTTACAGATTATATTGTCCAAACGTGATAGCCTCGCCTTCCATTACTGCTGATGCCACGGAAGATGCTGGTGTTGACACATGTTGTTGACCAACGGGAGAAGTAGGGTCTACTATATAAAGTTTAGTGAAAACAGTTGTTAATAATGTCAAATTTATAAACATGACAGCATCTGAAGAGGAAGTACTTTAGATTATATAATTAATTATCAGAATTGTAGTTAACATATTTAAGTTGTGATCAGCATCTGTATATGCTACATCTTACATTTTTTAAACATGTTAACATAATAAGGAAATATACAATTCGTATAAGGGTAACCATCTTCTTGCGCACTAAGGTGGGTCCACCTATCCGACAATTCGTCTGGTTGGTTTGATTGGATATAGTGTTCAGTATGCCGTGGATCCAAGGCATCCAGATATCCATGGACACGGCAAAACAAAAAGAAAAACAAATATCAATTGACTGCTATTAAACGATAGGCAGTAACATATTCAAGGTGAAGGGCCCCTTGTACTAACACCAATCTGGTTGCTCCTTGCCCTTTTGCTATCACTTCCCCTTGCTTAGTCTCCTTTGTTTTGTGGTAACACCACCCATACCCTGTCGACTACGCCAAATGTAATGCAAAGATTTTGGATTCAGCCAGGTGCAGGTCATGGCGGGTCATTGCTGGCGGAGTCGCGGCAGGATTGTTGTGGTGTTGCAGACTAACTGGAGCTCTGTGAAGTGACATTTACACTGGAGGATATAGAATACATCAGCAGTTCTCCCCACCACAGATGAGTATCCCTCATACAGATGCAGCGGCCGTTATTCGAACATATAGCGCGTTGTATACCTCAGAATACCCATGTCATGACGAGTCATTACCGCGTGTTTACTCGTGTTTTATCGAGTGCAGAAAATGGCATTTTAGTGTTCTGGTTTTTAAACACCTGCAAATTGACACAGTACTGTACACATTACAATTAATTCATTTCGGCCATGGAAACGCGAAGACTTGCACCCAAAAAAATCGGGATCCATGAAATTCACACAAATCAAACGCGTGATTGGCCGCGTGGAGTACAGCAGCGCACATGAAAATGGCTCCGTGATATGCTAGAATAACGGACGCTGCATCTGTAGCTCTGGCAACGTGGTTCTTGCTGTCCGTGTGATACCAGCACTTGATTTGTCCTCCAGCTGATTGCGTCCCTTTACAGATTGTCTTAAACTAATGTGTTTTGACCTACTATGTGAGTTCAAGTACTGGTGACTACACTATGTTATGATAAAACCCCTTTTATAAACAGTATTACACTATGGATCTTTTCTTTTTTTGTTTAATAATATATATCATATAATATATATATATATAGAATAGATATATACTATATATATCTATATATACATAAAATCATATATTAATATCTCTTGTGTGTATATATTGTGTGTATATGTGTACAGATGCAGTGGCCATAATTTTACAAAATCACGCAATTTATACATCGGAATACCCATGTGATGACGCGGCATTACTTCCAACCGTACCGCCTTAAGACGCGAGTGCATATAATTGCACACTATCCATAAAATTCAAACAAAGCAACCGCGATAAACACGTGTGCCTGGGGCGATTGGCTGTGTGGAGTACAGCAGCGCACACGAAAACGGTGCCATGATGCCTTAAAATAACGTCCGCTGCATCTGTATATCTATGTTTTTGTATATATATCTATATATATATATATATACACACATATATATATATATGTGTATATGTGTATATATCTAAGAAAGTACAACCGCGCTCTTGCTTCCTAACAGGATCTCGTAGTGGATCAACTCTTCCCTCTTGCAGCTGATGTGATGTGAAGGCACCCCTCCTCCACAAGGTACCGTCGCAGGAGGATGGCTCCAAACGGGGCAACGCAGGGAATAAAACACAAAAGCGCCACGAGGGTCAAGATTTAATTAAAACATGTTAGTAGTAGTAACAATAAAAACTATACATATAAGGGTAAGTAATCCCGTATTAGGTGCAGAGGAAACAGTCCTGGGTGTCCTGGGCATAAAGAGATGGTGCAGAGGCTTACAGGGTAGACCCACGTGCTGGGGCTGCTGGCTCAGCCAATATAGTTCTTACTTCCGGGTTTGCAGCTTCTCGCAGGACCCGTGAATAGTAGCCCGCCTCAAATGCGGTTTCCCAGAGAAAACTCACTCCGGGTGCCGAAGGGTCTCTGGTTGTTGATGGGACAGCTGGGGGTGGTAGTACACCTGTGGGCTGACTTCTAGCTGCACCGTAGGGCTTTCGCAACGCGTTTCACACAGTGTTGGGCTCATCAGCACGTGGGTACCCTGTAGCCTCTGACACCATCTCTTTATGCCCAGGACACCACCAGGACTGTTTCCTCTGCACCTTAATACTGGATGTACTTACCCTTATATGTAAGTTTTTATTGTTACTACTACTAACATGTTTTAATTAAATCTTGACCCTCGGTGCGCTTTTGTGTTTTATTCCCCCATGTGTATATATCTATATATATATATGTGTTTGTGTGTGTGCGTGTGTATGTACTGCTTACACAGACAGTGCCTGTCAGCTATAGCAGGGGTTGCTGGGACTTGTAGTCACTGGGGCCTTTCATTCTGATTTACTTTGGATGATTGACATCCACGCCCGAACTACAACTCCCAGCAGGCAGCTAACAAACTACAAGGATGTCACTTCCGGTATTGCACATGCGCAGTCACTCACTTCTGTTATTATTTTCATTCTCGTTCAGAGATTCCCCTATGAGATTTTTGTAGGTGCAAGTGCCACTAAAGAAGTTTCACATGAAAAAGTTAAGTCACATGAAAAGTGAAACCATTTAGTGAAATCTCGCCTGCATAACTCCTCCTTTGATGCAGCAGGTCCTTGTCCGACTCCCCTATGCTAACCGGGTATCTTTATGCTACGATAACCTGACATTAAGCCTATGCTTAGACAATGTATTTCAGACATTGATTTTGCATATAATTAGCTTGCGAGATACCATGTTAACTCAGGAAACATAACGTCCGTTCCTGTTTTGGGTAACCTCAGGTTATAAGTCCTGATTTAACAGAGGTTTGTAGATCTAACCCTAAGTGTGCTGTGTATTATGTTTATATAATACTTTTTCAAGTTCGAAGCAGTGCATCCTACAGCTCTCATGAGACTTCCACTGTTGTATGTAATTATGAAGTCTGCGGTTGATTAGTTTAATCAGGTTCATCCCATCTCATGTTTCATCTCATTGTCTCCCAATGCTCTCTTGGCACCATACTACCTTGCACATTAACAGAAAGAAGAATTTATGACCTCGTTAGTTCTGTGTATGGGTTCACTTAGGAGAAACTGGTGCTTGAAAAATATAATTCATTGCAGACTCCTTAAAAAAAAAAGCTTTCATCCTCATAGAACTTTCAGAAAATCCAATGAAACAATTAAAAAGAAAAAACAGTAAATGCATAATTACCATCAATATATTGATATAAATAAATTTGCCATAGATATGCCAAGGTGATAAGGTACTTTATTCGTTTTAAACTAGAAACGCTGTTGAGTAATTTACTCACATTGTGTTCTTTTTAATTATATGTTTAATTTGTTTTACAGGTCAGCCCATGTTTAAATAATATCTTCATTTCCATTATGATGGTAAATCGAAAAAATGTGAGGTTGTACTGTGTATAAACTGACCCAATGGACCTTATTGCTGTAAAATTGAAGCTTATTGGGACATTATAGATATGTGCCTACTAACCAAATATGAGCACTTTTTAGTCTTTGGAGTACATATTTTGAATGTTTCAGACATTATTTTGTCTCTAAAATCCTTTTGGCTCCTGTTTTTTTTGCCACAACTGAATTGTTTGGTTTTGGATAAAACTAAAAATAAGCAAGATCAAGCTAAAATAATATAATAAATAATATATAACTGAAAAGAGGAACACTCCCGAAAAGTTTTGCATATTTTTCTGTCTGCAAAATAAAACCCACATTCAAATGTCAATTACACTGAAGAGTGTTCCCTATTGAGTTTGTCAGAGCACATATTCCTCTACTATATGCATTTTTGCAGGTTAATGGGTTACCCCTCATCTCAGACAGCACCGGAATATCTAGCACGTTAAAACTGCGAGTGCAGTATGGAAACAAACAATTATTCCCTCAATTTCCAAAGTTAAAAATAAAGTCTGGCAGATTTGCTACATGGAAAAAATGGTTAGTCTTAATAACGACACCTACACAGATTTTCAGAAGGTGTGGTTACCTTGGATTCTGAGTGAAAATCAACCAGAAATTAATATCCACTTAATTTTGTTGTAACAAAAATAAAGGGGGGGAAAAAAAACAAAAAAGGATATTTATATTAACTGTGTGATAGAATATTTTAAGAAATCTTGTTAGGTAAAATTGTAAATGAATGTGAACTTTCTCCCATCTCTATTTTCTGTACCCTTCCCTCCCCCCCATTTTTTATTTTCTTCATTCCTCCCCTCTCTCTAAAATTTTTTAATAAAAATTAAGTTTTAAAATGGGGGGGAAAAAAAACTGCGAGTGCCTCTTTCTCCTATTTCCTCATAGTTTTGGTTCTAAAAATCTTAAGGGTTTTGTATTTAGTTTTGGGAATGTAAGGTACTGGAAGGTTCTTATTTCATACACAGATGCAAAATCCGTTACGGTGACTAAATAAAAGTGACAGAAATCCCTCGCCGTATAGTGAACAGCAAATAAAAATACCACTTGGGAGCACATGTCTCCGATAGGTCCGCAAATCTGCCTTTCCCCATTATCTTTTAGCATACAATGCTTCAATTGCAGTCAGGGTTTCTGGGTAATGACATGCAAATGAGCATACAGCGCGTCCCGATTTTGCCCACTTCTACCAAAAATGCAAGTGCATGAAAGGCAATTTTCATATCTTTTTAAAAATAAACATGTAATTTGATGGCAGATAAGAACCCCATAGCCCACCTTGTCTGCCCATTTTCCTTTGTAAACCCTTAGATCGTACTTGATCCTGTGTTTGCTTTTATAACACGGTGGTTGGGGTCCACCTGTTGCCACCGCGTCATAACCTGGATCGCGGAAAAAGAAATGGCCACCGAAATGACTTGCCCGGCATCTGAAGCTCTGCTTCATCAGCTTCCAGGGAGGGGAGGGGGACGCGTGCACGCATGCATGTGTGAAGCAAGCTCTCCCAACAGTGCAGGAGAAGCCCGTGTGGTGAAGAGGGGGAGGATCGCAAGCAGTGCAGGAGAAGCCAATATGTTTTATAGCTGTCTGTCTGTTATCCGCTAAGGTAACGAAACTTGTTGTAATTTAATTTTTATTACCTAGGATTGAATCGGGGGATCTCCGTAGCTGAAATAAATATGCGGGACAGGTCCAGAGACCCCTGGTATCAATCCCATGCAGTAAAAATAAACAAAACTCCTTGATATGCAAATCTCAAATCTGATCTCTTCACCCGTTCGATTGCTAGAAAAGAATGTAATTTTTTATAGTAAGATCTGCATATCGGAGTTTAGGGAATCGCAGTGGTTGGCAAAAAAATGCGAGTTTGGGTATTTTTTCAGCTTCCGCACTACTTATTATAGCCAGAGTGTCATAGCTCAGTAAAAAGCAGTTTTAGCGCAATATTGCCCTGTTATTGAAGCTTTGTGAATAGCTACACATGCAATATCGCTCTAAAAGGGCATTTATAATAATGCACTTATTTAGATTAATGCACTTATTGAAGTTTAGTGAACGAGCCCCACAGACTATAATGAGATGCATTCCAGTACGTGCCTCAGTGTCTCACTAGTCCCACCTTCAGTCTGCATCAAAAATTCTGCCAGTTCTAAGGTGGCCAATCTCTCTTGTTTAGCAAATCTGAGGCAGATGTAATAAATATGAACAACCAGGTTATTACATGAGACACAGCTTAGAGCACTGGTGCAAGTGCTTTCAAACAAGTTTTTGTGTGTATCAAGGCAAAAGGGATTCAAATCTGGGTCTACATCTGCACCAATTAGATTACAAAACAAAAATCATATTGCTTTCAATGGCATTTATTGTTTGACACATTTGGCAGAATTGTTTTGCACCAGAATTGCACCACTTTTGCACGGATACATAAAGTATACACCAAAATCTACACCAGATTTATCAAAGGAAAAACTCCAATTCTTTTCCATGGGATTCTGTTTTCCTTTTAATATATAGGGGGTGATGTATCAAGACAAATTTGGAGTAATGTTGTTGCAAATTGCATAATTTTCATCTTCTGACCCTTTGTGTCAATGTAACAAGCTCTTTGCTTCAAATTTTACACCTTATTCGGCAACTTGCGAATTGGGGATTGTTAATAGAAGGAGCTAGGGAGAAGCTACATGATGCACGTATTATAATTAAATGTTTCAAAATCTGCATCTTCATCTGAAGTGGAATAAATTTTGCTGCTAACAATATACATCAAATGTAGCCAACGCTTTCTTCCATTTGACACAAACACAAGCATAAAATGAAGCTACTGTATGTGTCAAAACAAACTACAGTACTATTTGCACTTTCTTTACATTAATACATCTTACCCATCGTCAGGGCCGTCTTAACAGCATAATAGGCTCCCGGGCAAAGCAGTGCACGGGCCCTGCCTACACTACCACTCACAGGAATAAAAATTTAAATTAAATTAAATTATTGATAAAATAAACTTATATTTATTGGTACTCCAACAAAACCGTTAATTGCTTCCCGCAAATCCGTTACAATATTTTGCTTCCATGACATTGCAAGCAATAAAAATGGCAACATTTCTCTCTCTCGTAATTTTTCTCCTTCTAACGAGTTAGCGGGAGATTTGAATGTTGTGGCGGGTGATCGGAAAATTAGGGTTAAATTCTGGTCTGTGCATAGATTAGCATGGGGCCCCTATACTCGTGGGGCCCCCGAGCAACTGCCCAGCGTGCCCATGCGTTAAGACGGCACTGCCCATCGTACCTTATTTTTGTACCGATTTTGAACTAGTTTTGTAGCTGAGAGACTTTATTAAATAGCCACACGCACCCTAAATCTGCATAAAAGAAACCATATTTTGTTAATTTACACATAATGAAGACAATGTGGGTACAAATACATGTAAAACTTACGTAAACACATAAGGAGACAAAGAGTTCTCCTAAAAAGATCCCCATTCACTGCACAGCAAAGCTGAAAATAATAACCAGGGTTCAAATACCCACTATAAATATAGTAGAATAGGCTATAAAGGGTACAATTAAGTAACCGCTCCCAACACTGTGGGAGGACAGTTACCACTAAAATGCCCGTAGGCAAAAAATAATAAATACTTTAATGTTCAGCAGAAATCGGCGCAGTAACACAAACTCAAAACTACCATAAAAACAATTAAAACACATATAACGGGTGGTAAAGGGTTCAGGGATGTCTATGGTTAAATCCAAAATAATACAGTATACATCCCCTGACCAAATCCCTATCGTTAGTGTGAGACAAAAATGGGTGAATAAGGGTTAATCGCGTTGACGTCGTGTAGGAGGAGTTACGGGTGAGACTGTTCCTGATCGTTGTTGGTGGGGCAGGAAGAGCTGGGTTTGAACGGTGCAAGTTAATTGTGCATACTAAGTGCACAGCACTCTATTTTGCTGTGATATGCGAGTGCCTACTGTGTGATGTACTGCATATGAGACCAGGTATCGATTTATATACCATACTAGTTATATGATTACACTTAACGCACTGCACCATATGCTGCTTGTATTGCGATTGCTATCTATCACAAGGTGATTTACAGCACTCATCCATCGGTTCTACCAATACCAGCACCCCTCCCTGAGACAAGAGGTATCATTGCTATGTGCTAATTAACCCGTATTCACCCATTTTTGTCTCACACTAACGATAGGGATTTGGTCAGGGGATGTATACTGTATTATTTTGGATTTAACCATTGACATCCCTGAACCCTTTACCACCCGTTATATGTGTTTTAATTGTTTTTATGGTAGTTTTGATTTTGTGTTACTGCGCCGATTTCTGCTGAACATTAAAGTATTTATTATTTTTTGCCTACGGGCATTTTAGTGGTAACTGTCCTCCCACAGTGTTGGGAGCGGTTACTTAATTGTACCCTTTATAGCCTATTCTACTATATTTATAGTGGGTATTTGAACCCTGGTTATTATTTTCAGCTTTGCAGTGCAGTGAATGGGGATCTTTTTAGGAGAACTCTTTGTCTCCTTATGTGTTTACGTCTGTCATCCCTATCCCCTTTGCACCAGCTGGAACTATATCTTCCATTACTGTACCTACTACTATGGTGAGCGGTATTTCACAAGTTGTATAAACATGTAAAACTTAGCCTAGTATTGCTCCTGAGACGCAGTTAAGAATAGATACAGTTGCATTTTAGCCTGAAGGAAATTATTGGATAATTGCTTGTTTTCATGAATTCTATTGCTTTATTTAAAAAAAAATGCCTACTGCTTACTTGCAACTAAAGTGTAGCAATACTTTTGGAAGTATTAATTTGTTAGCATTCTTGACAGAGCGCTTGCTTCTACCTCCTACCAACATAAGAGTAAAGCCACTGAGTATAAAGATGTACATCATTATTGTTAATTAGAAAGACTTACCTTAGTAATGTTGTCCTATTATCTACTTAGATTATTCTACCTATTTGGACTCTTCAGTCTTTACGTCTCACTCTCAACAAGAAGTCCTTCTTCTTTAATATTTTTCACTAATTAAAAGGGTAATGTGGTGGAAAATACCAATTTTTATACACATTCTTTCTGGGAAGTAATGAATCGTCTTTTTCTAATGTTACTCTGTGATTAATGTGTTTCAGTTCTTTAGTTCCCAGGGAGAGATTGAGACTGAGGCACAGATACACTAAGCTCCATTAAGCTATTTAGCGTAACTCTAACCTAAATTAACATTCCACTAAAGGGAATAACATAACATTAACCCAGTTTTGCTCCTTAAATAATGCATGGTTAAATGTTTCCATTATTCCTAATGATATGAAAAAGGGGAATGCCCCCTAAAATCGCATAGCCACTAAAGGCGGTTCAGGGAATTAATGATAGGTGAGGTAAGTCTTACCTAAACGTTGTGTCACTTCCATCTAGAAACTGAAAAATGGGTTGAGAGTGGTAGTCCTATTTTGTAAAGGAACAAGTGGCTTATATGCCTCCCCAAACACTCCTTTATACAATATGTGAAGCGATACCTGTGTACAAAAATGAACACACCTGAGAAGCCAACTTAAAAAAAGCCAGGGTATGTTTAAGAACTAACAGGAAATAGAAATGTTACTTTTTTGTATTCGTATAAGAAATATCAGTTTTCTGCCTTGTAGAGCGAAGATTACTTCATGTTTTCAAAAGTTGATTATACAATGTATGTTTATTCATCTGGCCCAGTTGGTAATGGTACAATCCAACACAGCAAGCTAGAAAGTGAACTTTTTTTGTAAATCATTTAACAGTCTAATTGTCCTCCCTAGATAAATCAAACTGTGTTAACAGCAACATCTGGTTTCATTTTATTTATTGTTTTAACTGAATTTCAAATTGAATTTCTTAGGGGCCTTTGAATGGGGGACTAGCGATGGTCAAACATGTCTGAATTCCATCCATGGATTTTCATGAGCTTTTGCTGTCAAATCTGATCCACGGAATGATATCCGCCATCAAATTGGGTCTTCGCCACATGGATTTTTAAAATGGATGAGAGCAATATAGTGTCTCCAGTTATGTGTATATATATCCCCTCAAACCTCCATCCAAATAACTAGGGGAGAGACACTTGTGCTAAAAATGGAGCATGTCCAAAGTATCCTGGGACATATCCCATCGAAAAGTATGTTTAAATCCTAAAACTATGTCCATAACAACTATATAGAATTGGCAAGCCTAAAGCACCTAATGTGCTCACCAAAAACAAGGTGTGACCGCAAGGCCGAGGTGGGGATATATAAATGCCACCCAGAGCTGCGTGGGCACGTCTGGAGTGTAGATTAGTCGAGGTAGCCGGGTCGGGGTTGGAGACATAAGAGTAGTCGTGATACTTGCCGAGGTTGGGGTTGGAGAGTAGCGGATCGTTGCAGGTACTATTAGCTGTGGTCTGGATTGGAGAGGTAAGAGTAGTCACGGTACATTGCCGAGGTCGGTGTTAGAGTGGTACGGATCGTCGTAGGTAGCCGGGGTCAGGAGTTGGAAAGAGTGGAGTCCAATAAAAAGCCGGGTCAGGAACTGAGAGCTAGGAACAGAAGAACAAAACAGGACTGCAAAAGCAAGGAAGCAGTGAACACTACACAACATAGGTTTATGCTCAGCCAACTAGCCAGTGGGGCAGCTGAGCATAAATAGGAGGACGCAAGTCAGAGGCGGGGCCGGAAGGCTCTGCACTTATCCCCGCGTGGGATGCGCGCGTGCACCTAATGAGGCAGCTGGAGATGGCAGGTGTAGGTGGTGTGCATTGATTTCAGGTCCGGGGACCCCCTACTTCCCGAGATACAGGCCCTTGTATGGGGTGCCGGTATCCCCATGTTAAAATCCTGTGGGTCACGTAACCGTGGTATCTAAACAAAACAGAGGGGATACCGGTACCCCATACCAGGGCCTGTATCTCGGGAAGTAGGGGGTCCCCGAGGCTGAAATCAACTTTGTTCAACTCAGGAGACCCCCTGCTCCCTTACACTAGTATCAAACCCCCCGTCCCAATAAAAAATCATTACTTTCGTGGATAGCTGTTAGGTAAGGAAGCTGCTTACATTTTATTTTTATTCATAGTGTGCTTGAGCAGGGGGTCTCCCGAGCTGAACAAAGTTGATTTCAGCCTCAGGTACCCCCTACGTCTCAAGTTACAGGCCCCGGTATGGGGTGCCGGTATCTCCTCCATGTTAAAATCCACGTGGGATCAGGTCTGGCAAAATTCCCGTATCTATCTGTTCCCCACCCTGGTCATTTCCGGCCTTGACCTGCAGTCCTTTGGGCTGACTAATGTTACCAAGAGTCCCAGCCTTTCTTAACCAGTCCTCTTTTTCCACACGTCTCTGTTTACGTGTCTTTGGGACGTGGTGTCTACGGGGGAAAATCTCTGGGGAAAAGGAAACAAGTCTCCGGGCTTTTCCGGAACCAGAGAAGTAGGCTCCGTAGGAGTAGGGGCCAACAATGTTTCGCAGTAGGGCCAGTCTCGCCCAAGTTGAACAGGAGCAGGTAGCCAGGGAGCAACTCCCACTGTTAGGCTAGCCTCTTGATCCTTGATACGCAGTAGAACGTTTGCGGTCGGGTATCTCTTTGTATCCCCATGGATACATTCGATATTCCAAGGAGAGTCATAGGATAGTCTGTTGCTTGGAATTAGGCCCTCTAGGATCAGGGTTTTTCCAGATCCCGAGTCCAGCATGGCTTTTACTATTTTCCCCTCCAAAGATGCTGGGACTAACCATGGATTGTGGTCCCCTCAGAGAGAAGCTGTGGCAGTGGTTCTGCCATATGAACAGTCCATCTCATCATCTCGTGAGTCCGCAAACTCGGTCATCAGCGGAAGCTCTCGATGGAGTTCGGTGTTTGGACTTCTCCACTGTTGGATGGGATCCTCCCTTCTGGTTGGTGGTGGTATCCTCTCCACCAGATGGGTGAAGGAAGCCCAGGTTTTCGGGGAATACTGTGGGTGGCGGCCTCCCTTGAGTGATCCAATAGCCTCGGACCCGGGACGGGCGTCTCTGCGGGAGTTTGTACCAGGAACCTTCCGAGATGGGAAAGGGTCTTCCGATCGGGTTGACTGGACCTCCCGAGCTGGCGGGTTGTAGACCCCTCGATTGTCTGCTCGCTTGCCTCTGGTATCACCGGAAGCAACTGGTGTTTGCACGGACCGTTCCCAGCTATGCTGTTGGGTGTCGTCGCCAAGGAAATTTTCCACCAAGCGGACCGCTGAATCCAGGGAAAATGCAGCGTGTCTTTTTACCCAGGAGCGGGAGGAGGGGGGCAGTATCGAGCACAAACTGTTCAAAGATCTCTGCCTTGGTATGCTTCTCCGGTTGTAGCCACCTGGTACATAAGTCTACTAAGCGGTGGGCTACGGCCCAGGATCTGTCTCTGTTTGTATATTTGACTGTCCGGAACCGCTGACGGTAGGTCTCTGGAGTAAGGCCTAGGCGATCCAGAACAGCAGCCTTTAGTTGCTGATAGTCCATGGCCTCGTCTGCTGGAAGAGCTTGATAGGCTGCCTGAGCTTCTCCTATGAGGAGTGGAGCCAGAGTCGTTACCCAGCGTGGGCCGTGGCTACCCTTTCAAAAGTGAGGAGAAATGCCTCTGGGTCGTCGCTTGGCTTCATTTTAGGCAGCATCACCGGTGGGTTATTTAGAATCCCTGGTCTGCCTGGGGCTGGGCCTTCGGCCAGCAGTTGGAGTAACTTTTCCTCTCGCCGGGCCTGTTGCTCATCTTGCTGGGCTTGTCGCTCAGCTTGCTTCTCTGCTAGCTGGAGCTGTTGCTCAAGGAACTGAGAAAAAATTGTCTCCATTTTTTTTTCTTCTGTGTGGCCCTTCAGATACAGGGGCCGTCCGACATCCCACTTCTTACACCACCTGTGGCAGGACGGCCTGTAGCCGAGGTCAGGGAACAGTCCACATGTATAGATTTAGGATAATGAAAACGTTCAGTGGCTTTATTTCTCCACAGCATACATAACATGCGGGTACACTGTCCCTTTAAACAAAACAAATCCTGCTCCACATTGGGAGGACTGACTAACACACCAGGCCTATCTAGCAGGCTGGCTGGCTAAACCATAACCAAACCGTAAGTGTCTTTTAAGCAGTCAGGAAAAACAAATGAACAAGTCTCTTACTTTGGTTGCAGTAGTTAGCTTGATGTATCCGTCTGGCGAGCAGCACATATAGCCATGTGCTCTGGTCTAAGGCAGCCAGCTACTACCAGTAACAACATCCTTTTATACCTAGCTGGCTATCAGGTGTCAGCTACATCCTGATTATCTAGCTGCCACCTGAGTTAACCCTTATGAGTGCTGGATGAAGCACTCAGACATATGCCTCCCAGGCATAACTGATAGGGGTTGACTTCACCCTGTCACATATCTCCCCTGTTTGTGTGTGGCTAGTGTCCCACATGGCTGAAGCCCGACCCTCCACTCCTTCTCTTGACAAAAAAATCAGCATTTCCATGGTCTTTCCAGGTCTATGCTGAATATCAAAAGAGAAGGGTTGGAGGGCCATGTACCACCTGGTCAACCTTGAATTTGTGTCCTTCATGGTGTTTAACCACTTCAAGGGCGCATGGTTAGTGACCAGGGTGAAGTGTACTCCGGTGACATAATGTCTCAAGGCCTCAATTGTCCATTTTACAGCGAGGCACTCCTTCTCAATGATGGAATACCTCACTTCCCTTGGGAACAGCTTCCGGCTGATGAACAGTATGGGGTGTTCAACACCATCAAATTGCTGAGACAGCACTGCTCCCAGTCCTACCTCTGAGGCATCCGTCTGGATGATGAAGGGCTCTTTAAAATCTGGGCTCCGAAGAGTGGGGCCCTCTGACAGGCACTTTTTTAGCATGTCAAAGGCGTCTTGGCACTCCCAAGACCATTTAACTTGGGTCGGGGCACTCTTTTTTGTCAGATCTTTTAGGGGTGCAGATATTTCTGAAAAATTGGGGATAAACCGCCTGTAATACCCTGCTAACCCCAAAAGGGAGCGGACCTGTGTCTTTGTCTGTGGGGTGGGGACTTCCTTTATGGCGGCCACCTTGCTAGCTAGTGGCCTTACTATCCATCCCCCAACGGCATAGCCCAAGTATTTTGTAGTGGAGTTACCCAGGGCACATTTTTTTGGATTTGCAGTGAGCCATGCTTCTCTTAAGGACGTTAGGACTGCCCTTAACCTTTTTATATGAGACTGCCAATGTCTGCTATAGATGACAATGTCATCCAAGTAGGCAGCAGCATATGCCCTATGGGGTCTTAGTACCTTGTCCATTAATCTTTGGAACGTGGCTGGAGCCCCATGTAACCCAAATGGAATAGTGACGAATTGGTATAAACCGAGAAGGGTGGCGAAGGCAGTTTTGCATTTAGATTCTTCCGCTAGAGGTATCTGCCAATATCCTTTCATGAGATCTAGGGTGGAGATATACTCTGCTTTACCAAGCGAGTCAAGCAATTCATCCACCTTAGGCATTGGGTATGCATCAAATCTGGATACAGCATTTACCTTTCGCAGATGCAAAACCTCACCGTCCCATCTGGTTTAGGGACCAACACTATAGGGCTACACCATTCGCTGTGGGACTCCTCAATCACGCCCAATTCCAACATGTCTATTATCTCCCTCTCTACCAGGTCTTTTCGGCCCTCTGGCAATCTATAGGGACGGGACCGTACTTTTACGCCAGGTTCTGTCTCAATCCTATGGGACACTAAATCAGTCTGCCTGGGCAGCTCAGAAAAAAACATCTGGGAACTGGTCACATAATTCTAGTAGGTCTGACCTTTGTTCCGTTGTTAACTGCCCCCCCCCAAAAACAAATGAACAAGTCTCTTACTTTGGTTGCAGTAGTTAGCTTGATGTATCCGTCTGGCGAGCAGCACATATAGCCATGTGCTCTGGTCTAAGGCAGCCAGCTACTACCAGTAACAACATCCTTTTATACCTAGCTGGCTATCAGGTGTCAGCTACATCCTGATTATCTAGCTGCCACCTGAGTTAACCCTTATGAGTGCTGGATGAAGCACTCAGACATATGCCTCCCAGGCATAACTGATAGGGGTTGACTTCACCCTGTCACATATCTCCCCTGTTTGTGTGTGGCTAGTGTCCCACATGGCTGAAGCCCGACCCTCCACTCCTTCTCTTGACAAAAAAATCAGCATTTCCATGGTCTTTCCAGGTCTATGCTGAATATCAAAAGAGAAGGGTTGGAGGGCCATGTACCACCTGGTCAACCTTGAATTTGTGTCCTTCATGGTGTTTAACCACTTCAAGGGCGCATGGTTAGTGACCAGGGTGAAGTGTACTCCGGTGACATAATGTCTCAAGGCCTCAATTGTCCATTTTACAGCGAGGCACTCCTTCTCAATGATGGAATACCTCACTTCCCTTGGGAACAGCTTCCGGCTGATGAACAGTATGGGGTGTTCAACACCATCAAATTGCTGAGACAGCACTGCTCCCAGTCCTACCTCTGAGGCATCCGTCTGGATGATGAAGGGCTCTTTAAAATCTGGGCTCCGAAGAGTGGGGCCCTCTGACAGGCACTTTTTTAGCATGTCAAAGGCGTCTTGGCACTCCCAAGACCATTTAACTTGGGTCGGGGCACTCTTTTTTGTCAGATCTTTTAGGGGTGCAGATATTTCTGAAAAATTGGGGATAAACCGCCTGTAATACCCTGCTAACCCCAAAAGGGAGCGGACCTGTGTCTTTGTCTGTGGGGTGGGGACTTCCTTTATGGCGGCCACCTTGCTAGCTAGTGGCCTTACTATCCATCCCCCAACGGCATAGCCCAAGTATTTTGTAGTGGAGTTACCCAGGGCACATTTTTTTGGATTTGCAGTGAGCCATGCTTCTCTTAAGGACGTTAGGACTGCCCTTAACCTTTTTATATGAGACTGCCAATGTCTGCTATAGATGACAATGTCATCCAAGTAGGCAGCAGCATATGCCCTATGGGGTCTTAGTACCTTGTCCATTAATCTTTGGAACGTGGCTGGAGCCCCATGTAACCCAAATGGAATAGTGACGAATTGGTATAAACCGAGAAGGGTGGCGAAGGCAGTTTTGCATTTAGATTCTTCCGCTAGAGGTATCTGCCAATATCCTTTCATGAGATCTAGGGTGGAGATATACTCTGCTTTACCAAGCGAGTCAAGCAATTCATCCACCTTAGGCATTGGGTATGCATCAAATCTGGATACAGCATTTACCTTTCGCAGATGCAAAACCTCACCGTCCCATCTGGTTTAGGGACCAACACTATAGGGCTACACCATTCGCTGTGGGACTCCTCAATCACGCCCAATTCCAACATGTCTATTATCTCCCTCTCTACCAGGTCTTTTCGGCCCTCTGGCAATCTATAGGGACGGGACCGTACTTTTACGCCAGGTTCTGTCTCAATCCTATGGGACACTAAATCAGTCTGCCTGGGCAGCTCAGAAAAAAACATCTGGGAACTGGTCACATAATTCTAGTAGGTCTGACCTTTGTTCCGTTGTTAACTGCCCCCCCCCCATGGGAACCTGATGGTCATTGTACGTACTACCCTTTGGAAGCTGTGGACCCAAATCCGTCTCTCCTTCCCGAGGGTGGATGAACAGCGATCTCATCGTTTTCCAGGGTTTCAGGAGGTTCACGTGGTAGATTTGTTTACCCTTCCTGGACCCTGGTTGTGAGATCTCATAGTTCACCTCCCTGGTGCGGCAGAGAACTTGGAAAGGACCCTGCCACTTCGCAAGGAGTTTACTCTCGGATGTCGGTAGTAGTAGCATCACTTGGTCCCCAGGTTGGAAGAACCTCAAGCGAGCATTTTGGTTGTACTGCCTTTCTTGACGTTCTTGAGCAGATTGTAGGTTTTCCTTAGCACACCGACCTATCATGTCTAGGCGGTTTCTAAGGTCCATGACATACTGAAGGGTATTCTTGGATGGGGAGGACTCCTCCTCCCAGGATTCCTTCAGTAGGTCGAGAATACCCCGAGGTTGGAGTCCATATAGGAGCTCAAACGGGGAGAAGCCTGTGGATGATTGGGGAACTTCTCGTACCGCAAACAACAGGAATGGGAGAAGTTCATCCCAAGCTCGCTTTTCGGTGTCCACAAACTTTCTAAGCATGGTCTTTAAAGTACGGTTAAACCTCTCTACCAATCCATCAGTCTGAGGATGGTAGACTGAGGTCCTGACGGATTTTACCTCCAATAACTTCAGGACATCCTGCATTAACTTTGCCATGAAATTTGTTCCCTGGTCAGTTAACATTACTTGGGGCAGTCCTACCCTAGAGAACAGTTCTAACAGCCTGTGAGAAACCTGTATAGCAGTGGCTGATCTCAGAGGGAAGGCCTCAGGATATCTGGTGGCATAATCTACAACAACGAGTATAAATTTATGTCCCTTCGCAGAGGGTTCTAAAGGTCCGACCAGATCTACCCCAATTCACTTGAATGGGACGGCTACCAAGGGGAAAGGGACCAAGGGAGCTGGCTTCTGTCCTTTTTGGCTAGTTAACTGGCATTCAGGACATGTCTCACATAGTTTCATGATGTCACCATGTATGCCTGGCCAGTAAAACAGGGACGAGATGCGGTCCGTGGTCTTATCTCTGCCCAAATGACCACCCCATGGGAGAGTATGGGCTAGGGTGAACACTGTTTTTAACATGCAAACCCTTTAGGGACTAGCATCTGTCGAATGACCTCCCTGTTTGTGTAACCTTATTCACACGATATAGAATGTCATTTAACAGTTCAAAATGTGGAAACACTTTACACCTTGTTCGTCCATTATCTTTTTGTTGACCTGTACCACCTCATATGTCTAGCAGAGTCTGGGTCTTCCCCTGCCGTTTCTGACGGGAAGAACAGGACGATCCCGTTCTGGTGGCAACAATTCCCGTATCTATCTGTTCCCCACCCTGGTCATCTCCGGCCATGATAAGGTAATAGGGGTGCCCCTGCTGCTGCCTCAAAGAAAATGAACGGTGAACGGTGCTCTGGGTATACACTGAATAGGTAGAAAAGGTAGAGAAGAACCCAGTGTAGAACTCAAGTTCACCCTCTGGTGATGAGTGTATGATTTAAGACATAAACTTTATTAAATACAACACATATATAAAATATTGGGTATTAAAATGACGTACTAGAGGTCAGTAGATCATGATACTGACAGCCATGGGGCTCAGGATCAACATAGTAAGTGTGTCCTATATGTATCAAATATCACACCGGACACTAAGCAGAAATCCTGATATGGACCTCTGTGAAAGGTGAATAAGTAGGGTGTGCTCCGTAGAGTACTATGTCTACAGGACACAATGGGCAATATATGCATAGACCATAAATAAAAGTGGTGTGACTAGTAGTAACTGGTGCACATGTAAAGCAAATATAATGTGAACCAGTAGATCTCAGTGTGCAGTCAGTAAAGATCCTCCTCAGTGATATAGCTGTAAGCACAGTGCTGTGTGAAGTTGACCTCAGGTAACCTCTTGAGATCCACAGTGTGGGGGTGTAATGCCCTGTAGTGACATCAGCGGCAACGTCACAGATAGCACTAATGAACACTGTGCTAATAGTATGGTGGTAGGCACCCTTATTAGGTGAGCTTAGCATATAAATAGACACTGTACATGAGGAGGGGGTGGCTGCGTAAAGTAGAAAAGTGGCTGTGGTAGCTATAAGTAGTAATATACTCCAAGCACATAAATCACAGAACTACACTCAGTACTAAGTAGAGAGCACTAGCCCTAACAATATTCAATAAAACGAGGCTCTAAGTGTCCATCGGGGCACTACAAGCCTATATATCAGAGCGAGCAGGACACCGCATCAACTCGCGGTATGAGACATGAGAGTGGAGACAATTACAGTCCTGCGCGTGCACGTGTGGGGACGGAGCAGACGCGCGCGTTTTGCGAGAGGCTTTCTCAAGGCGAATGGTAAGTATTACGGTCCATGGTCTTATCTCTGTCCAAATGACCACCCCATGGGAGAGTATGGGCTAGGGTGAACACTGTTTTAATCAACCCTTTAGGGACTAGCATCTGTCGAATGACCTCCCCTGTTTGTGTAACCTTATTCACACGATATAGAATGTCATTTAACAGTTCAAAATGTGGAAACACTTTTACACCTTGTTCGTCCATTATCTTGTTGTTGACCTGTACCACCTCATATTGTCTAGCCAGAGCTGGGTCTTCCCTCTGCCTCTGACGGAAATCAGGAAGATCCAGGTCTGGCAAAATTCCCGTATCTATCTGTTCCCCACCCTGGTCATCTCCGGCCATGATAAGGTAATAGGGGTGCCCCTGCTGCTGCCTCAAAGAAAATGAACGGTGAACGGTGCTCTGGGTATACACTGAATAGGTAGAAAAGGTAGAGAAGAACCCAGTGTAGAACTCAAGTTCACCCTCTGGTGATGAGTGTATGATTTAAGACATAAACTTTATTAAATACAACACATATATAAAATATTGGGTATTAAAATGTATCCGTCTGGCGAGCAGCACATATAGCCATGTGCTCTGGTCTATGGCAGCTAGCTACTACCAGTAACAACATTCTTTTATACCTTGCTGGCTATCAGGTGTCAGCTACATCCTGATTATCTAGCTTCCACCTGAGTTTACCCTTATGAGTGTTGGATGAAGCACTCAGATATATGTCTCCCAGGCATAACTGATAGGGGTTGACTTCACCCTGTCACAGTAAGCAGCTTCATTACCTAAGTGGCCATGCAATGCCAGCTAAGGCAATGACGGGGTTAAAGCACAGTAATGTAGCAGATTACATTACAATATGTACTGTACTACCCACCCACTAATACACAACCCACCCCCTGTACCCCCCCATAAAACCACAATTTATAATTTTACACACAGGATTAATACCCCAGGTTGACGGGGTTCCCCGGTGGTCCCGACTGGTGTCTGCAGGCCCACAATGCACCAGAGGGGGGTGCCCACAGGTGTCTGGGGTCTCCAGGTGCATAGGAGTGATAAAGCACAATTACGGTGTGAAACATGTAGGAGGCTCTACATCTCCTTTGGATGATGTTTATTACCAAATAAATCTTAATATTGTTATGCCACCTGGCTCCCTGGGCAGTGCGCTGCTTTCTCCTTTTTTTTGCTATTAAAGTTTTGAGCTGTACTCACCGAGTGATTATACCTGTAGCTCCTTCTCCCTGGCTCTCTATAAAAACAGAGCACTTCCACTTCCTGGTTGACAGTTTATTGTTCCTTATGGAGCACACCTGAGATACCTGTGAGATGTGCTAATAGCTGGATTAACTGCACTTGTGAGCAGTGAATAGCTCAAAAGTATGATCTGACAACAATAATATCCAGGAGCTGGTTTAGCTCACACTGCTAGAGCTGATGCTTAGAGTAGGTTGTCGATTCTAATCCTGTTTGACCTGGCACCAGTACACCATTCCAGTCACTATGTGCCTTAGGCTTGCCTACTTCTTATGGAAATCCTTTTAGGGAGTGTGGTATGTGACTCATTTAAATATACTTTGCATGCCCGTTAGCATATCTCCCAGGGAACCTCATGTGTGCTTCTTTTTGAATACAGGTTTCTCGCCCTAAATTATATGGATTGGGGTGTGAGGGGATATATATACAACTGGAGGCACTATTAAATAAAGCTCCAGTACAAAACTGGGGCAAAACATTAACAAAAATGTTATACAGGCGGGCCCCGCCAATATGGCGGGTTCCGTTCTGTGGTCCTGCCACAAAGCAAAACTCGCCGGAAAGTGGAACCGGCGATTTTTGGCGTCTCCTGCAGGTCTGCACATGCGCAGACCTGCAATCCCCCCTTCTGCACATGCTCGACCTCCGTTCTGCGCATGCACAACCTCGGCAGCCCCGTTCTGCGCATTCATAGACATGGTGGCCCCCTTATCGGTACCGCCGTATTGGCGGATCGCCGAGAAGTGCGGCCCGCCTGTAAAGAAATAAAATCCTATTTATTTTAATAAGATTTTTTTTCTTCGGTACATCTACTGAAGTTTTTTAAGGTGCAATCCCACATAGTTTGCCAGGAATTTCTTAGAGGCCTCTAAATAGAGAAGTGTTTGTCAATCAAGTGTTGTCTTTACCCTTATCCTACCCTATCCAACAGAGAACCAATAAAGTTAAAGGGAGGTGAGGAGTGGGGGCTCTAGTTGTCCAAGCCTTTGCTGATCACATAGTGACATCACACAAAAGGGAGCAGCCATCTGAAATCATACCCCTCCCAAGTTTAACTTTAAAAAAGAAATTAAAAATACTTATAGGTGTCATATTTGGGTAAACATGTATCCGTTAACCAGATTAAACCCTTTACACGTCACTGTAATTAGTTCACTTTGATCCTAGGAGAGATTGCCCCTTTAACCTAGAATTGCTCTACTTGTGCCTTGATTCATATGAGCCTCTGTCTTTCTCAAGGGATTAGGGAATAAAAAACAGACTGCTATTGAATGGAAGACATCAGGGGACCCTGGTATGAATATCTTCAAATGGAATTGTCTGGGTTGAATGGGGATTTGTCAAATTAATTTTCAATGTGAACTCCCACAATAATGTTTTTCTATCCTTGACATTTTTTCCCTCCATGGCTCATGGTTCTTATTTTTTTACTGTATCATATTTAGATTATGATTTAATGAGTTCATTAGATGTAATGTTTCTTGGATGTAGCTTGTTCTTAACTTGCATGGGTCAAAGCCATGATGAATGGTTTAACTTGAGTAGCTCTAGGGTATGAAACTGTCTCTGAGGTGCTACCACCTTAATTAGGAAAACCAAGACAAAAAAAGGACTTTTTGAGCACAAGAGAATTCATTTCCAAAGTCTTATGGCTTGAAGAACATTACATATCTAATGTAGCATTATTCTCCAATCAACTATAATCCCTAATTTTGCCTCTTTGGGGCTGAGGCTGTAATAGACATGGGGTTTTGGATCAGTTTCTCTGTGAATCTGCCAGTGTTCAAGAGAGGCCCTTAACATCATTCTCGCTTAATACTCAATGCATCTGCAGCTACTTGGACAAAATTGACATTGTCTAGAGAGCAAAGCAATCACCCAGCATAGCATTATAGAGCATTTACACTTGAGCTGTGCAGCCAGAGAGCAAATCTTGACCTTTAGAAGTTCCGAGGTTATATTTCTTTGCCTAAAGCCTGCAAGTTATTCTTAGGAATTTGTTGATATTCAAAGCAGATTTCATGGGGTTACTTGTGGATTTAGTTCTATACCAATCATTTTTGGGCAGGCTATTTTAAAGCCTGTGGAGTTACTAGCAGAAATGGGTATTACTTTTAAATTTTCAATCAACTATCTAGTGCCTCGCAAATAAGAAGGTAAAATAGCATTTTTTTTAAAGTGTTATATCACTGCTTTACAATTTACTATATATATGTATTTATATTCTTAAATATTCTCAACTGCAAAAAATCAGGCCTTTCTTACAGTTACAGTATAACGAGATATTAAATGTAATTTAAATCAAACATCTCCAGTGATATTTCAGCCTTTGAGTGTCTTTCTGCTTTTTACATTTCATTTTTAAAGCAGTTCATGTAGTGCTAATCTTAATATTTTAAGTTTTAACCTGTTTATTATTTCACCAGCATCAGCTGTTACTAGGCACACTCTGTCTTATTCAGTGTGAAGGGCAGTGGCCATTTTAATCTCCCAGTGAGGCAAATTTTCAGCAACTGATACCTCCAGAATTGAACTATAGTGTGTGTAATATCATAAAGTATACTATTACTAAGGAAGTGGTAATGCAAATAAGTATATGCACTAAACTTGGATATACCGTACAGTAAATGAACTTTCTTACCCTGCTTTAGTGTGATAATATAATAATATATATATATATATTATATATATATAATATATATATATATATATATATATATATACACCTCCATATTGAGGTAAGGTAATTGAGTAGCGAGTTAAAGTTTGGATGAAGTCTTTAACAATTCATTCTCGCTTTACAAGCCTCAATGTTTAACTCAACGAAAGACATCAAGGATACAAAATTGTCCAACTAGGAAGTCTGTGTTATTATAAATGAAATTAAATATACATTTTCAATCAAGGCTCGTAAGGGTGATGATATTTATGTGAATTAGGGCCATATTTATTAACTGAATGAGATAATGGTCTCTTCTGGCACCAGAAGTTGTCTTATGGAAGCGCTGCTTTGTAAATGTGGGATTCAATGTCTTTCGCCAAACTTAACAATTCATACACATGTACCCAATGTTTTTGCAACCCAAAATCAGCTATGATGTGCATACAATTGTAACATGGACCTTGCTCACAGACGCTTGGTACAATGTTATGTAATTGCTACCGGTATATATTAATTACTTGTATAGCCCCGGTAAGAAATGGGGGCTATATCTCTTTCTCCTACTGGTGTAAGTCCTGCTAAGGGCAGGCCGCCAGTAGTTATCATGGGTTTCCCCCGCTTCAAGCCCTGCCTTGATTGATGGAGGTAGACTCCCTGACTCTGTGTGGAAGGCATGAGACACAGGGGAGGGGCCTGCTGACATCATGAGGGGTGGGGCTGACTAAACTTAGTCCTGCCTGTTCCTGTAAGAGACAAGCAGTTCTGTCCTGGGAGCAGAGAGTGTTGGAGTGACTGACCTGAGAGGTCATGATTAGGGTGATACCTGTGCTTGGAGGAGAAGTTACAGATCAGCCTGTTTAGAGCTGATAGCACTATAGTGCGGTGGACCAATGCCCCTCACCCTGCTCAGGGGGTGAGTGGGGGAATCTATCCTCTCCCAGTGGGTATACCCTTGGGGTGGGTGTCAGGGGTATTGAAGCCCCATACAGCCCATCCTGCAGGGGTACAGCCTGGAGGAGAAGGAGAGGAGGACAAAACACTGTACACTGTACATGAACTGCTGCTGTGTATGAACTGCTGATGTGTGCTGCTACAGAGAGAATAAAGAGACATTGCTGCTTTTATCAAAGACTTGTGTGTGAGACTGAAATCTCTCGCCCTGAGACCAGGACATCTCTGGGAGGATTTCACCCTACCCCTATAGGGCTCGCCAGAGATGGAGGCGCTGCACTGTTACTGCTAAGAAGATGGAGGCATATACCCCAGAAGCCTTTCCCTTTTGTCCCCTATACCATCGCGGGAGACTCAGGCCCTCCTGTTCCTCACAGGTACGCACCACCATAGTACACGTAGCCAGTCCTCACTACACCCTAGGGGTCCAGTCAGCGACCGGGGGGGGGGGGGGGGGACATGGGTTACATTTGGAGGCGAGCTGCTGAGATCCAGAACAGGACAGGCTTTCAGCGAAGCAGAGCTGGAAGAGTAAAGTGCACCTTCCATGCAAGTGCTGGAGAGAGTAGGGTATATATGCATATCAGGGGTAGTCAGGGGAGCGTGGACTCTCGCACAGTACGCCCTGGGTGCCCTAAGAGGGTGATGTAAGATCGGTGTGGAGCAATGGCTGTCCTAGTCCCTTGAGGCAGATAGTGTGAGGCAACTAGGGGGGTTAGCCTGTTAACTTGTCCAGGGACCATGGCCCAGGGCCCACACTATGAGTGGCCAAAAGTAGGAGAAGCCCGTATTTAGGGAGATGCCCGGTACACTAGCCAGCACCCACATAAAACACACCACAGAGCACTTGCAGGAACCGTCAGCGAGTGTGGTGCACAGAGAAAGAGTTCTGCCTAGCCTGGGGTATGCCACATCATATCAGTGGGTAAAGCAATCAAAGAGAGTATGCAGAGAGCATCAGAGAGTGTCAGTGAGAGCAGTCAGTGTCTAGGAATGAGTTATGCACTAGACACTGAGAATAGTGAACTCATACATTTGGAGGGCTCATTAAAGATGGCGGCCGTCACTACATGTGCTCCGTGGAGCAAGAAAGAGTAAAAAATGGTGACTGCAGCGCCATCCACGGCCCAGCAGCTAGCAGCCGTCCCAAAATGGCGACTCCCGCCAATCCTGGATCGCGCACGTGAAGCGTGCAAAGAGACTGTTAGAGAAATGTGGCGGGAGATGTGCAGGGGTTTGGCGCCAAACCCAGATCCCCTGCAAAAGGAGCGGAGTGGCGCGAAAGCAGAAAGCCCACCCACCTGTGCTGTGACTGGCCGACAGACAAGGCCACGTCACACTGAGCGAAGGAGTGCCCCTCCTCTTGTTTCCACCAGAGGGAGGGGGCACAAGGAGAGCCAATCAGAAGCGTCCACTCCGGAGAAGGGAGGGACAGGAAGTGAGAGCAAGGAACTTCACTTTTGTCTGACATTCACAGAGAGAGGAGCTAAAACATTGAACTGTTCCACCCCTGAGCAAATAATGTCAGAACTAAATATGACCACCTTCCAGTTCCCAGGAGGCTTACTGGTAGTGGAACTCGACGGCCGAGAGTACCTCCGGTGCCTGTGCATACATTGCAGGACACCCGGACCGGCCCCAAGCACGAAAGCACGATGCCCTCAATGTGGCACGTTCTACCTGTGACCTACCGAGCCATGGCCAATGATCAAGACCCCTCGGGGTGCCTCTCCGGGAACTCTAACGGAGGTGGCGGAGGCGGCGGACGAGGCTGCCCTAGTTCCCTGCATCACTGCTGAGGTGGGAACCAAGGCCCAGCCAACTACAGAGCCGAGAGATGTTCCGGCGGAGAAAAGCGCGACCGCAGTGGAGGTACCGGAGCGGGCCCGTTTCGTACCACTACCCACTGGCGGTGCCGAAAAAGACCCAGGTGACTCCCTAGGGGAGGATCCGAGCAAGTCGTCTTCGGAAGAAGAAGATGGCGTTTCATCGGTGGCGATGCGCCTACCGGCGAACCACCCCAGCTGTAAAAAAGATGGCGGTCCACTTACCGGAGAGAGGGAGCAGACGAGTCCGGACACCCCCCGACAGTGAGCGCTGGTGTGGCCTGAGGCCCGTAGCAGTCCCACGGCTGTGGTGACTCCCAGTGCGGCGGAGACAAGATCTGAGACGCTCCGGAGGAACCAGAGATCACCAGCCAGCAGCGGAGCGGTAAGGAGACACCCCCACCCCCTTACTCCCGCCAGGCGAAGACGGAACCTGCAGAGGAAGAGAGAGAGAGGCTTGCGGCCTACCTGCCCATCCGCAGATCGAATGATCCACCACCGCCCCATCCGGTCCTCGACGCACTTCCGGTGCAAGACCACGGAGCGGATGGAGATTTCGCGGGCGCCAAAGATGACATCACTTCCGGTTCCGACTGGGCCGGCGGCCATATTTGTGGCCAGAGGAGCAGCCATGGAAGCTGCACTTGCCACCCTCGACCGCCACGGCGTTCACAGAGGAGCACGAAGCACGCCAGAGAGGGAGAGCAGAAAGATGCCCACTGGTCGCGGCATTGCCCAACTGAGAGACTCTTTCACGGACATTGCCCCAGTCCCTACCCCTAGCGCCATTGCCCCGGCCACTGCCCCTGCCCCGTCACGAGTCATGACACCGGGACCTAGCGGGGATAAGTTAAGCAAAAACCCCAAATATTCTAAAGATTGGAGGGATTGGGAATTGAGTGACGAAGGATCTGATGGGGACCCTATGCCAATGTGATTTGTGTGCCTAACCCTGTAACCTTTTCTCCTGCGTCTAGAGGGAGGGCCCGAGGGTCCCACACTACTGTGGAGGCAGGGCCTGTAAGCAAAGGGGTCCACAAAATGAACCCCACCATCTACACCGATACCAGAGGTAGACGCAGAGGCTCGCACTCTACTGAGGCGGTCACATCAGGTGTGTCATCCCAAACCGAGTCAGAGACAGGTACTTCCAGTGCAGTGTCAGAGTACGAGCACCGTGACAAGTGGTGGGCACCCCAGTTTACTGGGTACCACAAGGGTATGGACCATACCAGGTTCCTGTTAATCAGGAACAACATAGTTGACCATTGGTGGGCGGTAGGTTCCTTTACTCCCCAGGAGGTGGCGGATGAGTTAGAGCATAGGTACCAAGAGATAGAGCAGAGGAACATCCTTCCTAAAGGGGCTGCCATACTGTACGATGATATTGCCCCAGAGGAACCTGAGTTTTGGGTACTGCCAAGCAGGGCAGGTAACCGGAAACTTACAAAGTTGAGCCGAGCAGACAGGGCCATAGTGGCTAGGTATAGGCAATCGCACGGCTATGATTTCCCTTATGTGCCTGAGCCGATAATGAGCGCAATAGAGGAGCACAGAGATAGCTGGCTCAGGGAGGCAGTGGTGGAATACTTGCGAACGAGGTTCGGGAAGGCAGGCTATCACAACGAGGACAAGATCAGTGAGGTAGTCCGGGCCTGGAGTGTGGGGAGATGCATATACATGCAGTGCGGTGTATCGGCCGGAGTCTGGGTCGGTACAGCCATACTACATCCCTGTAACTGATCATAATGGGCGGGTGGTACGAAAGCCTGACCCAAGACATTACTACTAGTTGCTTCTCCCCGTTGGGAGTAACCGTGTGCTGTTATTTACGCCATCTGGTGGATGGTTTGATGCATATCATAACCTGCAATGTGTTTGTTTCCCAGATGTTCATCTGCAGGATGGTGCTGCTAAAGTTAGGTCCAAGTGGGGACCATTGGATTCCACCTGAGGGAGAGTGTAGCCCCGGTAAGAAATGGGGGCTATATGCCTTTCTCCTACTGGTGTAAGTCCTGCTAAGGGCAGGCCGCCAGTGGTTATCATGGGTTTCCCCCGCTTCAAGCCCTGCCTTGATTGATGGAGGTAGGCTCCCTGACTCTGTGTGGAAGGCATGAGACACAGGGGAGGGGCCTGCTGACATCATGAGGGGTGGGGCTGACTAAACTTAGTGTTGCCTGTTCCTGTAAGAGACAAGCAGTTCTGTCCTGGGAACAGATAGTGTTGGAGTGACTGACCTGAGAGGTCATGATTAGGGTGATACCTGTGCTTGAGGAGAGGTTACAGACCAGCCTGTTTAGAGCTGATAGCACTATAGTGCAGTGGACCAATGCCCCTCACCCTGCTCAGGGGGTGAGGGGGGAATCTATCCTCACCCAGAGGGTATACCATTTGGGGTGGGTGTCAGGGGTATTGAAGCCCCATACAGCCCATCCTGCAGGGGTACAGAGAAGGAGAGGAGGACAAGACACTGTACATTGTACATGAACTGCTGCTGTGTATGAACTGCTGCTGTGTGCTGCTACAGAGAGAATAAAGAGACATTGCTGCTTTTATCAAAGACTTGTGTGTGAAACTGAAATCTCTCGCCCTGAGACCAGGGCATCTCTGGGAGGATTTCACCCTACCCCTATAGGGCTCGCCAGAGATGGAGGCGCTGCACCGTTACTGCTAAGAAGATGGAGGCATATACCCCAGAAACCTGTCCCTGTTGTCCCCTATACCATCGCGGGAGACTCAGGCCCTCCTGCTCCTCACAGGTACGCACCACCATAGTACACGTAGCCAGTCCTCACTACACCCTAGGGATCCAGTCTGCAACCGGAGCGGGGGGGAGAACATGGGTTACACTTGTAATACTAACTTTAACCTCTTGGTGTCCTGTCGTAACATTGTGGTCTTCTGCTAAATCCTGTGTATTCAGTGGAACGCATATATGCATTCCAGAGACATATTTCCATAGTGTGTATGCTGTACGTACTGCACGTACGTACTGCATGTAAGTACTGTGTAGCAAACCATAGAACGCAATATGTTATATTTGGTTGCTGCCACTGACAACACGAAGCGCACACTCAGGAAATGTACCAGCTCTTAGACTGCATTGTGTAACTGTGTATACTCTCATTGTATAGATTAGAGAGATCACTTGCTGTATGTACCACATGGTGATCGAGCAGTTTAATCATCTCTGTAACCCCCTGTATGAAACTATTAACATGAGATGGCTAGATGGTTAGAAATCAATCTGTAGATATCAAGAGTTCTCTTCCCAAATTAAGAAAATGACACGGGTCACTCATCTAGATGTGCATCAAAGACCTTCGGTTATAGAGGGTGTATCTCGTATGACTCAAGGAAGAAATGCTGTTCCAAGCATCAACTTGAACCACAGAATTCAACCAGATGCTTCATAAAAAAATATAGAAATGTTTCCATATAAATTTGTTTATTATAGACTGTAGAGTTTTAATTTCCTCCTATTCCAATGGAATGGGTAGAGTTTGGAAAAGATACAGAAGACGGGGCAATATGTTCATTTTTATACTGTGTATTCTGCCTATCCATGATATAGCGTGGCCGGACCACTTCTCAATATTAGACTTAAGAGCTCTTAGGACCTTTGGATAATTCTCCCTATACAGAGAACTATAGTTTTTTGTGATAAATATCCCTAGGTATTTGATCGTATTCGGTTGCCATTTAAAATCAAAGTTTAAAGCAATCAATTTAATTTGATCTTTAGGCAGATTTATATTTAGTGCCTCAAATTTGTTACTATTGATTTTGAAACCTGAGATATCCTTAAAAGACGACAGAGTGGAGTATAAATTTGGAAGTGAAGTTTGAGGTTTGGTTATTGTAAGGATCACATCATCTGCATAAAGTGCGATTTTGTATATCTGACTCTTCACCCTTGACCTCCTGTTATATTTGGGTTGTTTCTTATGTTTGCAGCTAGTGGCTCCATACAGAGGGCGAATAGCAGTGGAGATAAGGGACATCCCTGTCTGGTTCCATTTTTTATAGGAAAGGTCTCAGAGGAGAAACCTTGGGCGTGTATTTTTGCCGATGGTGTAGTGTATAAAGACTCGATGGCTCTAAGGAAAGGGCCTTCCACTCCAAATGCCTGCAATGTTTTTGACATGTATTTCCAATCGATTCGGTCAAACGCCTTTTCGGCGTCAAGGCTCAGGACCATCAATGGTATTTTATTTTTGGTAGCTAATGACACCAACTCAATAATGCATCTGGTATTGTCCGCAGCTTGTCTTTCAGGGATAAATCCCACCTGGTCCGGATGAACCAGAGATGGGAGAACTTTATTTAATCTAATAGCTAATATTTTGGAGAATATTTTTAAATCTGAGTTTATTAAAGAAATTGGTCTGTAGTTCTTACAGTCTGTAGGGTCTTTTCCTTTATAGATTAGTGTTATGGTTGCCTGGAGCATACGGTTGGGAAATTGG
This sequence comes from Ascaphus truei, assembly GCA_036426205.1. Classification (NCBI taxonomy): domain Eukaryota; kingdom Metazoa; phylum Chordata; class Amphibia; order Anura; family Ascaphidae; genus Ascaphus; species Ascaphus truei. The sequence goes on along the minus strand of WSYH01000284.1, from coordinate 87,779 downwards.
GAGTCTATTAGTATAGAGTTAAACATATTTAATAGTACTGGGGCGAGGATATTAGAGAATTTTTTATAGTATAAGTTCGAGAAGCCATCGGGCCCCAGAGCCTTAGCCGGTTTGAGATCTTTAATAACCCTGAGAACTTCTTCGAGTGTGAAAATTTGGGCTAATTTATCTTTATCGTCTGGAGTAATTATGGGGAGATTAGCTGAATCTAGGAATTTTTCCATTTTGGTTGTTAATTGTTTGCTTTGTTTAGTCTTATTACCATCATATAATTTGGAATAGAAGGCCTGGAATTCCTTAATTATAAGTGTCGGATTTGTTGAGAGAATACCTGATTTTTGTCTGATTGCGTGGATATTACGGTTTGTTGGAACTGATTTAAGTCTAGCGGCCAGCATTTTATCAGGTTTATTTGATTTCTCAAAAAATTTAGCTTTAGTAAAGGTGAGGGATTGTTCTGCCTTAGCCATGATAAGGAGATTCAGTTCAGTTTTGGCCTCCTTTACTTTTTCTAGATCTACATGTTGATTCCCTCTTTGGTGTAATTTTGTTAATTCTTCCACTTTTGTTTGAGCCCTCTTTATATTGGCTTCCCTTTCTTTCTATTTCCTGCAATACTGATTAGCTTTCCTCTAAGGGTGACCTTATGGGCCTCCCAGAGAACAAAGGGGGATGATACAGAGCCTGTATTGGTTTTGAAAAAGAACTCTAGTTCTTCATCCAGTATTTTTTTAATCTCAGGTATTTTGAGTAAGGACTCATTTATTTTCCATTGGGCTGAATGTGGGGGCATGTTAAGATGTGAGATTCTCATCTCCACCTGGGCATGATCCGACCAGGCCACAGCACGTATTTTTGAATATGCACAGTATGGTATTGCTCTAGAGGAAATTAAAATATAGTCTATACGAGAGTGTGAACCATGAGGAGGAGAGTAGAAAGTAAATTCCCTGTTTGTTGGGTTAAGTTCTCTCCATCCATCTGCCAAATGGAGTTCCTCCAGACCTTTGATCATGGCCCTTTCTTCGAATGGTTACAGGCCCAGTCCTATCAGTGTTTGGGTCCATGGTTAAGTTAAAATCACCTCCAATTACAATCCTACCTCTAGCTACTTTTTTTAGGGTACAGAAGATTTTAGTGAAGAATTTAGCGCTGGTTTCATTGGTAAAATAAAACACCAAGAATTGGTAAGAAAATCTTAAATATACCAAACAAGATAGGAGGGCTGGGACTACCATGCCTTATGTCCTATTTAGTTGCCCCAGTCGAATTAAGTAATCTTCTATGGTCCCCAGTGAGAAAGAGTCCCGAAATACTCAAATCCAGCCAAATTATAGCCCATTCACTCAAATTATGGAACAGGGACATCCCTGTCTGGTTCCATTTTTTATAGGAAAGGTCTCAGAGGAGAAACCTTGGGCGTGTATTTTTGCCGATGGTGTAGTGTATAAAGACTCGATGGCTCTAAGGAAAGGGCCTTCCACTCCAAATGCCTGCAATGTTTTTGACATGTATTTCCAATCGATTCGGTCAAACGCCTTTTCGGCGTCAAGGCTCAGGACCATCAATGGTATTTTATTTTTGGTAGCTAATGACACCAACTCAATAATGCATCTGGTATTGTCCGCAGCTTGTCTTTCAGGGATAAATCCCACCTGGTCCGGATGAACCAGAGATGGGAGAACTTTATTTAATCTAATAGCTAATATTTTGGAGAATATTTTTAAATCTGAGTTTATTAAAGAAATTGGTCTGTAGTTCTTACAGTCTGTAGGGTCTTTTCCTTTATAGATTAGTGTTATGGTTGCCTGGAGCATACGGTTGGGAAATTGGGAGTCTATTAGTATAGAGTTAAACATATTTAATAGTACTGGGGCGAGGATATTAGAGAATTTTTTATAGTATAAGTTCGAGAAGCCATCGGGCCCCAGAGCCTTAGCCGGTTTGAGATCTTTAATAACCCTGAGAACTTCTTCGAGTGTGAAAATTTGGGCTAATTTATCTTTATCGTCTGGAGTAATTATGGGGAGATTAGCTGAATCTAGGAATTTTTCCATTTTGGTTGTTAATTGTTTGCTTTGTTTAGTCTTATTACCATCATATAATTTGGAATAGAAGGCCTGGAATTCCTTAATTATAAGTGTCGGATTTGTTGAGAGAATACCTGATTTTTGTCTGATTGCGTGGATATTACGGTTTGTTGGAACTGATTTAAGTCTAGCGGCCAGCATTTTATCAGGTTTATTTGATTTCTCAAAAAATTTAGCTTTAGTAAAGGTGAGGGATTGTTCTGCCTTAGCCATGATAAGGAGATTCAGTTCAGTTTTGGCCTCCTTTACTTTTTCTAGATCTACATGTTGATTCCCTCTTTGGTGTAATTTTGTTAATTCTTCCACTTTTGTTTGAGCCCTCTTTATATTGGCTTCCCTTTCTTTCTATTTCCTGCAATACTGATTAGCTTTCCTCTAAGGGTGACCTTATGGGCCTCCCAGAGAACAAAGGGGGATGATACAGAGCCTGTATTGGTTTTGAAAAAGAACTCTAGTTCTTCATCCAGTATTTTTTTAATCTCAGGTATTTTGAGTAAGGACTCATTTATTTTCCATTGGGCTGAATGTGGGGGCATGTTAAGATGTGAGATTCTCATCTCCACCTGGGCATGATCCGACCAGGCCACAGCACGTATTTTTGAATATGCACAGTATGGTATTGCTCTAGAGGAAATTAAAATATAGTCTATACGAGAGTGTGAACCATGAGGAGGAGAGTAGAAAGTAAATTCCCTGTTTGTTGGGTTAAGTTCTCTCCATCCATCTGCCAAATGGAGTTCCTCCAGACCTTTGATCATGGCCCTTTCTTCGAATGGTTACAGGCCCAGTCCTATCAGTGTTTGGGTCCATGGTTAAGTTAAAATCACCTCCAATTACAATCCTACCTCTAGCTACTTTTTTTAGGGTACAGAAGATTTTAGTGAAGAATTTAGCGCTGGTTTCATTGGTAAAATAAAACACCAAGAATTGGTAAGAAAATCTTAAATATACCAAACAAGATAGGAGGGCTGGGACTACCATGCCTTATGTCCTATTTAGTTGCCCCAGTCGAATTAAGTAATCTTCTATGGTCCCCAGTGAGAAAGAGTCCCGAAATACTCAAATCCAGCCAAATTATAGCCCATTCACTCAAATTATGGAACACAGTTGCAAATCGACAATTCCTTACAACACGGAATACACTTATGACTCCACTATATGATAACCCAGAATTTGGTCCAGGATAAGGCCGTAATAGGTTTATAGACTGGAAAATAGCAGGTATCACAAGATTAAAAGATGTAGGTTCAGAAGGATTTCCCAGAACATTTGAATATTTCCACAAAGAAAAGGCTATCCCAAACAATCAGTTCCTCCAATACCTTCAATTGAAAGCCTTTTATAACAAAATCCGACCCCCCGAATTGCTAACTAGATTTGAGTCACTTTGTCTAGCAGATAGTAACACACCTGGACTGATATCTAAATTGTATGGATATTTTGTTAGCCCCCCTCTACACATGAATCAAAAACTGAAATATATGCTACAATGGGAGGATGACCTGGGGGAGGTATTAGACATGGAAGACTGGAATGATATTTTTCAAAAAGTTGCCACATCATCAATGTTTATCACAATCAAAGAAAATGCCTATAAAGTTATGATGAGGTGGTACTTAACCCCCATGAGACTAGCTAAATTCATCCCAGAGTACCCAATTACATGTCCGAAAGGATGTGGAGTACAAGCCACATTTATACATATGTGGTGGGGTTGCCCATTCAAAGCAGCTTATTGGCTGGAAATCAAAATGTGGTCACAAAGGTTTTTCGGTTTGGACCTACCAATGGATCCCTGGTTATTTCTTTTAAACAAACCATATTACCCCCTCACGAGAATAGGAAAACCTAAATAACACCCACGACTCAAATGGTCTAGACGTGTGACATGAACCATAAAAAAATACAATAGGAAATGCAACTTGAGCTCTATCTATAATACAACAGTGGACAAGTTGGACCCAAAATAGGAAATGGTATGTTAAAAATGATATACAGTACTAGACATAATGTGTCCTGAAATATCCAATCCCACAGTAAAGTCTTATATACTGTGATGTACAATCCAAAAGTAGAAATAGAATGTGCTCTTGGTGCTGCCCCGTAAAAGGATTACCAATACTATGTGGAAATGTCAAGATCAGAAAGAGAGGGGCGCTTCTAGCGCATAAAGTAAAAGTTTTTTTATAGATCAATAATCCAAAGTTCACAATACACAATGAAATAGAAAAATACAAAACGGAAATGTTGCCTGTGTTATTCTCATGTGCTGAAGTCCAGTGATGAGGATGTTGTGTGTTGAGCACTCTGGTTGTTTGTCTGGCGTCCTCCTATTGGTGCCTGGAGTGTGGACTGTACTTAGAGCCGATGTGATGACAGCTGTTGTTCTCCTCCTTGCGCTGCGCTCGTCCCCTGGGCTGGTGTCCTGCATCGTCCGAGGATAGATGTAGTGTAGCTGCTGTCCTCCTTCTAGTCCGTGATCCGTCCTCCGTTGGCACCAGAAGTGACGCCGTGAAGCAACTTGTTAGCTCCAATCAATGGGGATTTCCCCTGTGTTACGAGAGTCTTTCTCCTTGGTACTGTAGGAGCGTCTCGCTGGCTGTGTGTTTCAGTTATTAACCTAGCAGGAACCCTTATGAACCCTTATCCTATAGCAATCCAACGCATTTCGGCACGTACTGCACGTTCATAAGGGATACAAGGGATATCATCCAGCAATGCTAACTCCCTTGGTTATGTACCCACTGGAGAAGGAGTGTCCTCCATTCTAACTTGATTGTTGAGTCAATCCGTATAAGTGTAATCAGCACCTGTGTGTGATAGTACACAGGTGTGGTTGCTCCTCAGTGTTCACAAACCGGACCAGCATTGCCTAATTACATATAAATGGTTCATGTCATATAACAATAATTTATTTTACTATGTAATAAAATACACTGAATAAAATAAACAAATAAAAAATATACATTAAAATGTAATATTAAAAATACCACGTTAAGAACAATATAACAATGTATAAATATATCATAAATAGTGTTTAAACTAAAATGTTTATAATATGCAGCACTAATAGTATAAACATATATATACACATGTAATTGGTAAAATATACCATGCACACCCCAGAAATGATAGATCCTTTTAATATGGTAATCAAAGGACACTACTTGATATGCATAAATAACTATAATTGCTAAACTCTCAATAATTCTATTAATACTGTAACCAGTATGCTTACTTGATGACTAAAGTTTCATATAAATAATATTGCTATTATTCGTTTTAAAATATCTCTATCTAATTTAACCTCTTGTGTGCCTAAGTAGGCTGAATGACATGATGTATGTTTAAAGTCTAGTACCTCTTATCCTATATCTTTGATGTATAACATGCTGTATCTGACTGCACAAGCTATGTATATATGTGGACCAGAGATTTGATGGAAAAACGGCACCCAATGCGAGCTAATCTTCCTGCTGCCATCTTGTCTCTATGTAGTAATTAATATATTATTCTATTAAAAGTATGACCAATCACTGAAAGGCTAATAGATCTAATTCCTCATTTAGGCCCCCAGGTTGCAAAGTTTGTAATTTGAATATCCAGTACGATTCACGCTGTCTCAATTTGAGAAACCTGTCACCCCTGGCTGAGCCCATTTTAATACTTTCAATTCCTATTACTATTTGTTCCACAGGACTACAGTTATGCCTTGATACCCCATGCCCCAGGAACCCTTTAATAATGTTTCTACGATGTTCTAGAAACCTCTTTCGTAGTGTCCTTTTAGTACGGCCTATTTATTGTAGGCCACAGCTACCGTCAAGTAAGTAAACTACATGTGTAGTATTGCAATTGATAAAATGCTTCAATCTGAATGTTTCTTTATTAACCATAGACATGAATTCCACAACCTTATTTCCAATATGTTTGCCAGTAAGGCGTCCATTCTGCCCACATTTGTAATTGCCTGCTGGGCAACTGGGGAGCCATGACCCCTCCGTGGGGTTTGATTCAATCCTGGATTCGTGTATTTTTGGTAACACACGTACTTTGGTAACGTACTAAAAGGACACTACGAGAGAGGTTTCTAGAACATCGTAGAAACATTGTCCCAGTTTTGTTGCCTGAAAACGTTAATAAATTACTTGGTTATCAAAATCTCTGAGGCAAAAGGCAGCACCATATTCAGGAAAGAAAAGATATCCTATTGAAAGAAATGGGATTTAGTGCATTTTTCTTTGGACTGGTTTTCATTTTGCAGCCAGGAGACTTTGAGAAATAGAATTTGTGTTTCGATTGGATACACCTTTGATAAGGTCCCTTATGGGACTTTTCTTTTTAACTAAAGGAGGTTATTAATCAAATCCTGCAAAACTGCACCAGATACAGTATAGTAGGGATAAAACCATTCCTATTGAAGTGAGTGGGATTTTTCGTGAATCAAATCTGGTGCAATGTTCTTGCACCAGGAGACATTAAGAAATACAGCTCAACACCATTATAGCGCAGTCCGATACAACACGGGTCCACTTATAACGCTGTGTGAGCGTGGCTCTCAATAATAAGCAGCAGATCTCCTACCATGCCATTTTCTATCTTCCCTGCTTGTCATGTGCCGGGTGGCTGGGAGCTTGCTGGCTGTTCCCACCCACCCCCCCCCCCTCCTCAGCTCCGGCATAAAATGATGTAGTGGGGTCATGTGACATCACATCGCCATGGCAATGCAACATCACGTGACCCCGTGGTGTCATTTGATGCTGGTTACCAGGGAGCGGAGAGAGCTGCCAGCTGATGCGGATGCTGGGTAAGTCCTGCATAAGGGTGCTGCTATGCCGCCGGGGTCTGGGACATCTGGGAGAGTTATCCCAGCTCTCCCCCTCCGGCAGCCACGGAACCCATGAGCGGTGCAATGTTTGCGGTCAAAAAAATTTTTTATGCGATCCGCATATAACGCGATCACATTCCTTGGACCCCAAGCACCGCGCTATAACGGGGTTCAGCTGTAACCTCTAAAATCTAGATGGTGAGTAGCTTTTTTGGTTCGGCGAGTAGCCGATATATATATTTGTTTTACGCTCCCCATCTTTTTCTTATTTAATATCCTCTGCAAAACCAGCACAAAAACAGCACCGTGTTTATCAAAGAAAATTAACTCGGCTGAAATAAATTGGAGTTAAAAAAAAAGTCTTTAGTAAATAACCCCCACAGATAAGAGTATGAATGCTCTGTTAACATTAGTTTAATACAGAGCTTACTTTTTCAGTAGGGTAAAAAAGGGAATTGGTCAACGCAGTAATTAAAATACACTTTATTATAATAAATCATGTATTTGTAAACATAGCAATCAATTTTGATCTATTGAACCACCTTGCTAGTTTTCCAAGATAATCTGTAAGCAATTCTGCAACATTAAAAACCTGCTTTTCTTTCCTGGCAAATGTATTCCATGTTTCATTCTGAAGAGTATTGTTTTGTAGCTAAGTTAATAATGTATCTTGCTTAGTCTTACCTTTCTGTCTCTTGCATTAGCTCTTTATTTCTATGTGGAATTGGCTTTTAAGAATTCCTCATTTGCAGCACATTCAGGCTCAAATTGTTGTGCTCAATAGTGCCATTGTGACATTATGCCAAGCAAAATGCTTTATCATGTGTTGCAGGACAAGATGAAATGTTCACTGAGGAGCCGGGGGATTCCATCTGAGAGAAACATTCATATTCATAAACTAAGTTATTATACTTGAAAACGGAAAAAGAGAGGAAAATAGATGTTTAAAAAAAATGTTAAATTCAACATTTTAAGGAAACCTTAGTGACTGTCATGTACTTTAGATGTTCAGCATCTCATTCTTTTTTTGTTATTACAAATGTTGTAGAAGGAAACTTAACTCTTTAATAGAGAAGAGCAAATTATTTGCAGCCAAGAGAATGAGAGAGACTGTATTAGAGATCTAAGTAGTATATATATATCCCCTCAACCCCACATTCAAAAAACACATGGGGTAGATCCTCAGAAGTCAACTAAATCTGGGCTACTGACGTGACTTTACCTAAATAGGTAACGTATTTTAGTTTCCCTGGGTTGAACAGATACACACAAAGCTAAATACATTGCAAAAACAATGGTCGTTAGTTTTCTCACGAAGAGCCGACTAAGAGCAGGTTAGGCTTCGGCCCCGCTGCCTCGCTGCATGTGTGTCTGCCAGGCTGGCGGCACGTGCAGCCGAGTCCCCCAGTCTGCGGTGAGCTATAGGTGGAAAGACAGGGTGGTGTGACGGGGGGACGTCAAATGTAATCTCAAGAAACTCTCCCCAGAAGATGTTACACATTAGAATCTCCGATTACGTCTCTGGAGTTATCTGACGCAATTAAATCTCTTAATGGAGGTAGGGCTCCTGGTTCGGATGGAGTTTCCAATCTCTACTATAAACAATTTGCTATAGTTCTCATTCCCCAATTTACCATAGTGTTCAATAACTTTCTAACAGGACATGCCCCCCCAGGTCCAATGCTGCAAGCATCCATAGCAGTAATCCCCAAAGCAGGTAAAGACCCTCTTAATTGTTCCAACTATAGACCAATATCATTTTTAAATACAGATATTAAATTATTTACCATAATTATTGCGAACAGACTCAATCCAATTTTACCAAAGGTGATTCATCCGGACCAGGTGGGCTGTATTAAAAGAAGATTGGCCTTAGATAATACCAGGCATCATCAACCTCATGCACATAGTGCAATATTCTAAGTCCCCATCATTCTTACTAGCTCTAGATGCCGAAAAGGCCTTTGACCGTCTTAACAGGTGGTTTATGTTTGCCACGCTACAGTCAATGGGACTCAGCTAAAAAAATAATAGAGAATATCAAGATTCTCTATAGTTCGCCCTCAGCCATGGCCAAGACCAATGCCATTATCTCCTTTCCATTCCCCATATATAATGGAAACCGACAGGGATTCCCTTTGTCCCCACTCCTCTTTGCCATATCTATCGAGCCGTTGGCATCTTTAATTATAAGCCTCTAGTTTATAAACCATAACCCTTGTTTTTATGCTGTTACTTACGGCCGTCTGTAAGTCTGTTTTTTATTGTGTCATATGCCCAGTAAAGTGGCTTATCATACTATGAGGTGTGCACTCTTTTCCTATTTTTGTTTTTATGTTTATTTATAAATAATCTCAACATCTCTGGAATAGGGGTAGCTAATCAAGAATGACAAATTCTAGATCAAGATCGCTCTATTTGCGGATGATGTAATGCTATCTCTTACCAAGCCCTTCATTTCTCCCCCCAATCTGTTTGAATCCCTAGACTCCTTTGGCACATTTTCCGGATACAAAATTAACAATACAAAATTTGTTGCCCTTAATATAAATGTACCCAGCCATACAGTTAAACGTATCCAAATTAATTTGAAATGGGACCCCCCAAAAATTAAATATTTAGCTATTCACCTCACAAACATTATGGTATGCTCTATAAATATAACTATGTCCCACTCTTCAAGCAGATCCTCAAAGATCTATCTATTGGGAAGCATATCCAATATCCTGTTTGGCGGGATTACAGCAATTAAAATGAATATTCTTCCTAGGGTTCTTTATTTTTTCCATACTCTTCGATTAAAACAAAACAAAAAAAAAAACAAAAAGAGCTATAAAAGCTTCAGAATAGAATTAAAAAACAACAATACAAACCGGTGCCTACAGAGTCCCATATAGGAAAAAAGTTCAGTCCAATGGTAAAGAAGTGTCCAGAAATGTCCAATCTTGCACTTCACGCTCCACAGCAAGATGTTACAAGAAGCATGTGATGCAAAGAGAGAGAAAAGAGAGAAAAATCATAGTGCAACAATGCTACAGTATAAACACATAAGACAAACAGGACAAGACAATACTAGACAAACACAAGCAAGGCTGACAAATAATACAAGAGTTAATTTAATACACAAAAAATATAAAATGGACAAGGCAGATGACGGATCCAGTGGTAAAACCGGAATCCTACTTACAGGACGTTCGTTTAGTACAGACAGGGATGTATGGTGAGTGATGCACGGGCGCGGCATCTGATGGATGCGTGGCATCCAGGAGTTGCTCCAAACACTGTCCCTAGCTCCGCAACCGGATGTGCGTTACTGGGGGTGGGTCTCAGGCTCTCCAAACGCTGTCTGCCACTCCGTGGCCGGAAATACGTCACCGGGGGCGGGTCAAAATGCCAAAAAACCCTTCTCCTAATGCTGTACCTCGATCACTCCTGTGGGTACTCTGCCTTAGTCCAAATAAACTCTCACAAACTGCCCAACGCGTTTCGTGCGCTTGCGCACTTCCTCAGGGGATCAAAGTTCAGAAGAGAATTAACCGTTGTATCTGTCAAAACAAAAAGCGGAGAGTCAACAGAAACAGTTTGTATCACCCCAAAACAGAAGGTGGTTTAGCTCTCCCAGAAATAAAGGGGTGTTATAAACCTTCCCATTTAGGGCAACTAATTAGCTTGACAGTGATCCAAGGGAAAAGAGATGGGTAGAACTAGAGGATATCATTTGCATCCCTGAGGAATTACAAAATATACTTTGGATAGAGAAAAAATCTAGATGCAAGGTGTATATATAGTAACGCTATTCTAGCCTTTTCATGCAATTTGTGGGACACTTCTAAATCTAAACCTAATCCCCCTTTCTATGATTTATGCCTTATTCTCTAAATCCACTTTCTCACCAGGGTAGAATCGAAACCGCCAAATCTTTGGATCCAACAAGGGATTACTAGGGTTAAAGGTCTGATGGATTCAAATATCATTCCCTAATTTACGATCAATATTTTCAATACCACATGTTGAATTTTACAAATACTTATGTAACAGTGTTTCCCCCACTCTATGGGAGATTCTGCCATTACATCATGTGTGGTGCATGCTACCTGTTGGTAAGCAAGAGGGCCGAGTCATCCGCCAATCTTTGTGGGGACACAGGACAGGGTTCCGGGGTACATACCCAGCATGGTTCTCTAGCAGTGCAGTGCCTTCATCTGTCACAGGCTCCAGATGTATGGAGGCGATCTCCTACGATAGAGGCAGGAGGTATATGAAACAGGAACGGTTTATTCTGTTCAGCTCAATGCAGTCACAGCAGGCCTCTGCCCTTTGCAGTCCCGGTGTTGTATCCAGCTGTAGGATGGTCCCTGGACCTGCACAACGGGTCAAGGGCCCCTGCAGCAGTACTTGCTCTTCCCTGATCGTCTATCAGTATCAGGGGAAAGGTGCACACTCACTCTCCCACAAGGAGAAGAGGAACAGGGAAGGCCAGAATTCAGGCAACCTGTGTGTGACCTGCCTCTCTCAAGTGGGGAGAGGCACTGACTACATTTGGGTGGCACTCCCCTTAAGTACAGCCAGGAGGAGGGCACCAGGTCTGGCCCATGATTGGGTGAACCCAGGCCTGGTTCCACCTCCCCCCTGTCACTCAAGGGCACTGCTGTGAGTGGGGAAAACCCATGATAAGTACTGGCAGGCCTGCTCTTACCAGAGCTTACTGCCAGTGAGGGCACACTGGTAGCCAAGAACCAGTTCTGGCTACACTTACAAATCGGGCATCTGATTCAAACTAAATATAAGAAGAGTATACCTTTTAGAGCTGACCCCATTTGAATCCTGGTGTAATTCCCTATCCCTAACTAAGCGAGTCACCTCCGAACTATACCATGCAATATGCCCTACTCCAAGTTTACCAAAAAAGGATAAATACATGTTAGTGTGGAAAATTTAAACACCCCAATAGTAATAGATGTCTGGAAGGTCATTTGGGAAGAAGCAGCCAAACACTCTACTTGTGTTTTTATAAAAAAAAATATTATAGAAGAAAATATTTACAAGATTTTATACCGATGGTGTTTCACCCCTGTTAAGTTACATTCAACTTATCCCGCCGCCTCTCTCCTATGTTGGCAGGGATGTGGTAGCCAGGGCTGCATCTTGCATATCTGGTGGGAAGGTCCCAAGATTAAACCCCATGGGACAACATCCTCCATTTAATAGAAGTTTTACTTGGTCTCCAAATTCCTAAATACCATCTCCTTTTGATCCTGGGCGCTCCAATCCTCAACACAAGTAATCTCGAATCTAAACTAATTAACCCTATTTTTAACGCTATACATGCTCTATAGCCTGTTTCTGGAAGCGTAACACCCCTAACCCATCCCCCTTCCAATGTGTTTGCAACAAAATATGGGATACAGCATATCTCAAGAGATTGTCAGCCTACCTCCATAACTTAACCAATACGTTTATTGATACCTAAGAGCACTGATTTTCACATTTTAATAAAGGTAGAGTTGTGAGGCGGTGCATCTGCTATGCGGGAAAAATTGAACCCGACTTCAGACTAGTAGCACAAAACACTATTTATTGGCACATAAAAAAGCAGCCAGGGGAAAAAAAACCTCTTCCGCGTTTCACGCAGACAACTGCGCTTTATCAAAGAGCCTCAATTCCCTCTGGGCATGATACCCTTTGACTTCGCTTAGTGGGAAGAAAAGAGGTTAACAAAGATTAGTTATTTTATAAATAGGGACTCCAGGTATGGAATTCCTCCATCCAGTTTGAACTCCACGGGGTTTACCAAAACGTTATCGCTAACAGAACGGAGGATACGTTGGCATTTATGAGACAAAGGAGAGAAGGACAAAGGGGCAACACTAAAGATGGAGTACTGGGAGCAATTATGAGTAGCAGTAGGCAAAGGTTCCATTAACATACTCATAAAGGGAAACAGGTATACGGTCTTGAACTGATGGTACCTATATCCATACAGACTCCATAAGATCTACTCCTCAACCTCACCCCTCTACTTCAGAGGTTGTGGACATCTGGGGACAATGTTTCACACATGGTGAACCTGGTCTCAGCTAACCTGTATGTGGCAAGAAGTCAATCTATTCATTAACTCCATTTTAGGAACTAGCAAACAACTGACTCTTTAGGAGGTGCTGCTCCTTAGGAGGCGCTACTCATCTAGACATTCTGGTGTCATAGTACCTAACTTGTAGATCCAATAGGTCTCTTGTTTCTTTAGATGTTTAATTCTGTCACCCCCTCCTTCTTGAAGGCCAATGCACTCAACAGAGACAATTTAATGTTAAAGAATAGGGAAAGAACTGCCAAGAAGGGAACAAGAAGAGGGAAATCTTTGGAAACTGGTAGAGAAAGGGATGCACAAATACCCTTTATCACCAGCTATAATGGGCGTGCAGAAACATTAGGAACATTCTAGCCAAACATTGGAATGTTCTGATGTGTGACACTTTTCTAAATAAATTTCTGCGAAATACACCCTCATTGATGTTAAGGAAGGCCAAAAGTATAAAAAAAAAATGCACTTGCACTACTGCTGCGGCCAGCTTCAGTCTCACACTTACCCGTCTTGTCCCGCGGCTTTTTTCGAACTGGCGCCGAACTTGGCCGCGCGCCAGCCACATCTTCCCCGCATCCTTCCCCTCGTTCCCCTCCCCTCGTTCCCCTCCCCTCGTGACCTCTGCATCTCCGGGTCCCCCGGGTCCCCCTCTGCTTCCCACATCCCCCCTTAACCCGCCACCACCTTCGGGGAACCCTGGGCACGCACGCCATGCGTACACGCACCCTGGCACACGTGACCGCGCATCAGTGACGCGCGGCAAGCGGCGAAAAAAAAATAAGCCGCGTCTGCCCGCACATTGTGGTGGCGGCCGCAGAAGACTCAGCTCGGACGCCACTGTAGTAAAACTAGATCTAGCAATAATGTCTTGGAATCACAGATGCAATAGAAGTAAATGCATCTCTTGCAAACACTTCATTGAGGGGAACAAATTTAGATTATTTTCAAATAAAGAGGAATTTTGGGTAAGGAGCTCTGTTAATTGTCTAACTAGCAATGTAGTGTACATGCTGCAGTGCAAATGTGGTTACCAGTACATAGGGCGAATAATGAGCCCTTTGAGGACCCATTTTTTAGAACATAGACACAATTTTCTCAAGGGGCTAGTAACACACAGACATTTTTTGTCGACCCTCAACTCTAGTACAGATGGTCTATGGGGCATGGTCTGGAACAGCTTCCTGAAACACTATTAAGGGTTGACAGAATTAAACATCTAAACAAACAAGGATCTGCAAGTTAGGTACTATGACACCAGAAGATCTAAATGAGTGTTTAGATCAGCACAATAGTCTGAGGTGAGGTTGTGCCACTACACACACCAGGACAATGTGATTTCAGGTTATAGTTGTAGGCTTAATTGGTTTCTGCAACATTTGAATTTGGGCTACATTTGCTCTCCATGTTGGTTGAATATCTGATATTTATTTTTAAGTTTTGATTCATTTTCAATGTGATCAATATTTATACATTTATACATTTATACATTTTTCATATTTTGATTTATTTTAATTTATTTTAATTTAAAAAAATTATTTCCAGTAATATTTACCATTTAATTGCGATAAGGGTATTTTATCAAAAGCTAATTTTTAGTAAAAAAAAAAAAAAAGGAAAATACTATGCATATTCTAATGAATCAATTGAATTACTCATAAGGGCTTAATCCACAGTCCTATTGTTTCAGACCACAATTAACTTCTAATAGCATTATCTATATTTGATATTCTCACTAGTCTACTTTCAAGTTCTGTGCACAGATAGGAGGTTCACTTAACTATATCTTATTTATACACACTTTTTCAAAATAAAGCATTGTTAGGACATTTCAAGTTTGATGTATAAAAATCATTGTCTAGACTTACATTTGTGATTTGCCTCTGCAGTTAATACTTTAAAACAATGTTTGATTAGGCATTTACATGTCTGTATTTCAATTTCAAATTCTAATATACGAATTCTCCAAAAACAGGGGAGCGAGGAACTGTATCCAGGGAGAAAAATAAACTACAATTAGATTGTGAGCTCTTGGGAGCAGGGACTCCTCTTCTGTGTTACTTTTATGTCTGAAACACTTATTCCCATGATCTGCTATTTGTACTATTTGTTTTTATATGATTGTCACGTGTATTACTGCTGTGAAGCGCTATGTACTTTAATGGCGCTTTATAAATAAAGACATACATACATGGCAATATGTTATGTGCAAGGTAATATCCACGCAATGTGATGCTCTCCAAAAGTTATACTCATAAAGGAGTGGTTTAATCAAACATAGACAAAATCAGTGGCAGTTCTGCAGATGTGATGTCCGGAAATCCAAGTGTACTCAGAATGAAAAGAGGAATAGAAATAGTGCAGACGGTATGTGATATACAAATACACGTTAAGGTAAGGAATAACCCTCTGTATTTGAGGCTTACATGAAATAAAATCTTTTCGGCCTAAAGGCACATTTTTAGGTAATTCCCAGGGGGAAGGGTGTCGCAATCTCACCGCTCCTCTCGGGTCAGTCTCATCCGTCCGCTTCACCTCCGGTTCCACGTCACGCCGGTTCCGTTCGCTGCCGCCAGCAGTCGAAGGAGTGGCTTCTCTCTGTCTCCTCTCTCTGCTAACTGAGTCACTGGTTGGCTGTACGACTCTACGCGTTTCGCTGTAACACGCAGCTTCGTCAGGAGTCATCATATAAATATACGCCCGCAAGTGTGGATTGTTCCACAGCATTATAAGCAGCACTCTTGAATTGTTTAAAACCCACTTTTTCCTTTGGGTTCTCCTTTAAATTGTTAGGGGAATCTACTAGGCCCATTTGTTTGGTCGCATTGCAACATATGGAGGTATAAAGGGATACCAATCAGAGTGCTGTTTATTCCCACAGATGAAGTCACGTTATTGTTGGATGGAATGCGTAGGGCGTTCCGGTAGCACTGATATCATTTTGTTGGCGCCGATGGATCTTGAGGAGGAAGAAAACATTTTGTGAGAAAAGACTAGTGAGAGCTGCTCCGGTTCCAGCGGGAGCCAATGAGGCCTACACGTGGACCTGCAACCCGATACCTACCTCTGTAAATCCCACCACTTCCTGTATCTACCTGGAATGACCGGTAAGGCCAGGTCCCCGCTGCCTGCTGCAGCACCCGCTATGGCGGGCGCTGCAAGGACAAGAGCCGCCCCTCGATGGGGCCAGGCCCTCTTCCGAAAGACAGGAAAATTGAGCTCAATACTGACGACGAACACGGTGGCCACACCCCCGGCGGTTCAGCCAATGAGGGCGAACCTGCCGGGTGACATCCTGGCTACGCCCCCAACTATACTTCCGTCACACACCCCCATCTTTCCCCTTGCAGCTCACTGCAGACCGGGGATCAGAATTGCATATGCCACCAGCCTGGCAGACAGCAGGGCCGTAGTCTAACACAAGCAATGATTTCCACAAAATGCTGATTACTCTGTTTTATTCTGTAAGTGTGCCATTGTCGTAGCTGTGTGATTAAATGTAAAAGCGTTTGTTTTTTACACTGTGGAGCGCGCGCTTTTTTCTTTGTTTATAGTTATCATCTTGGCTTGGGCTGCGTTCTACAAAAAGCTGCCAAAGACTCCATATTTCAGATTGTCAGATCTCAGCAAAGGACATTATTCTTGCTGTGGTTACATAACCTCTTGAACTTTTTTCATATCCTTTCATATATTTTATATATTGATTGTTGTGCTATATTATGATTTTTGACACAATATCGGGACAGCCATTTTGAACACCACCAGTTTTCACATGCACCAGTTTCAATACACATTCCCTGTGTCTTGATATATATAATAACACATATTGTTACATAAAGCACACATGCTTTATTTAAATTCACATAGAGATAACATTGCACCACACATTATCGTTCACTATTGAGACTTGATCACCATTTTATGACATTTGTATATACATTATATGAACTTCTTGGATTAGTTGGCTCTGATTTATATTATTCCTTTGTTTTATATATATTAATTATATATATATATATATTTCACTTTCAACTAATGAAAACAGAAATATATTACTGTCACTTTATTTAAGTAGTTGTGTATTTAACGTCAGGTCTGTGTGGTTCTCTCCCACTCTCTTTAAAATCTTTTTCTTCTAATGATTTATGGATTCCAAGACTTGACTCATCTTCCCAATTATTTAACAACCTCCAGCAGTCTTTGAATGGTCATAAAAAATTTAAACAATGCACTGTGCATTAAAGTAATTGCCCCATCATATTTAATGTGTGTTCATGTGAAATGTATCCACAATTGTAGAAAATTTCCATAGCATGCACATATTCAACTTGTCTGTTAGTGATGATCTCTTGAACAGTCAAGTTACAGATCAGATTAGGGTGCTATTGAATTTTTTAAAGATTATGGTGGTTTTGGAATATAATTTTTCTATCAACATCAATACTGTTAATACTGATCATCATTGCGTTAAAAGTACATTATCTGCACACTGGACTAATGAAAGAGATATAGTTTAAATAAATTAATTAAATTCCCGTTTTAAAGTTTATCATGATAATGTTTGTAACATAATATATGAATACATGCCAATATTTATAGCATAAAGGACCCACCAGACTCCTCCATGGCCTATGCTCTAACACAGTCGGTGCGCCAAATTTTCAGGGGTGGCACGTGGCACTTTTGAGGATGTCTCTGTGCTAAATTATAATTCTCACAGGAGACCAGGACAATTACATGAGGGATCAATGCAGTAGACTGAACTGCAGAGTTGAACAAAAGTGTATTTATTCAAAAAAGTTTCCACAAACGTCCAGTACATAAAACACACACACACAAACTAACCAAACTGGGGTAACTGGTGGAACAACCTAAAGTCCCAGGTGTGAGAACCTCCGTCCGGAAGCTTACCCTGATACTCGTTCCCAGTATACGCTGCTGTCCTCAGAAGTATGGGCAGCACTGCATTGCTTTCCACTAGCTAGCAGTTTTAAATTCCCCGCTGTTACTTTACTCCAAACAGCTCAGGCCATAACTGCACAGACAGGCCACAGCTCAATCAAATGCTCCAGACCCTTACACTGGGTCTCCTCGGTTCCCTTCTGCTGACTTCCTGTCAGCTCTATCGTTAAAGATTCTCTGCCAGGTAGTGTTTTAAATTCATGAATCGTTTTGTTGGCTAGTGGTTTAAATGTATTATTTGTTTTGTTGGCTAGTGTTTTTATTTGTTTCATAGTTTGCTTGGATAGTTGTTTATTTAATTGTATTGTTTTGGAATAACATAATTGTCATAATTTTGCTATTTTGGTGATAATTATTGGTGATGTGTACCATTAGGCTATTTAGTTCTTTTATTGTTGGGGTGTTTAGGTGCTTGTGTATTCCTTTGATTATTATGTTTTTGGCATTAATTAGGTTGACCATTGCGTGATATAGTGGCTTGTCATGCCCATATTATATGGGTATGATATACAGTACCACTGTGACAATAAATGGGTTCAGGATGGGTATAGTGGGTCCAGGGTGGGTGGTTAGGCCACCCGGGTGCATAGCGGGGGAGGGGGTAAACCCTTTATTAGTATAGCGCTTAATAACCACTAAGGTGATTAAGGGGTTAAGGGCCATTAGATTGTATTTTTTCTTGTATTCTTTCTGGCAACGGAGGACATGGACCTGGAGTATGCTGATGAGGACGCCCTTCATGATAGCAGGGGTAAGTTGATCCTTTTATTTTCTTTATGCTGGCTGGCTAATGTTTTATTTTATAATGGGCAAATGCACTATTATCAATATGTGGATAATATTAATTTTGCCCATTATTACTGTATGTGTTGGGGTGGTGGGTTGTTGGGGGTTGAGGAGGTGGGTAGTAGGGTTGTTGTATTTATTTTTGTTTCTTGGGGGTAGAGGGATTGGGTGAAGGGGGTAGTAGCCCCAAGGATGGATGTTTAGGCCTTCCATGGGGGTAGCGGGACTGGTTAACTCCTTCATTACCATAGCGGTTCCCACCGCTATGGTAGTGAAGGGATTAACTCTTCCCGCAACCTTCAGGCAGGCCTAACCACCCACCCTGGGACTACTACCCCTTCATCCACCCACTCTGCCCCAAGAAACAGGCTTCTGAGATTTAACCCTCCGCTAAGGCAGAGCTTTCCAAACTTTCCAAGTTGGTGACACACTTTTTAGACACACATCGTTTCGCGACACAGTAAATCTGTTTTACTAGCTAACCGGAGGTTAAACTAACCCCTTATAAGAGATACGGACACATACATAAATTGTAATAACAAAATGTATGGGGACACAACATATCTCATGAAAACCTTTCATTTATATTTTTAAAAATATATGATTTTTACATACATTTCCAAAATTGTTGTCATTTATGAGTGACACAGAGAGAGAGGGTGAGAGGGAGAGGGAGAGGGACGAGGAGGTAGAGGAGAGGAGAGAGAGAGAGCAGAGAGAGTGAGAGAGAGAGAACAGAAGAGGAGAGAGACCAAGAGAGAGAGAGAGTCTGCCTCATATGATTCGCCTGGGTCCATTTTTCCTGGTATCAACAGCCGCGTTCATCGCCATAAGTACGTGGAACGCCTGCATTCCCCCCCGACGGGATCTTTGGCTTACGCGTCTCGAGAATCTCTAAGAGACGAGTGAGATACGAGCAGCAAGAGGAACGTCACGAGAGAACGATGAAGACAGACGCAAAGCATGACGATCCCGTACGATCAGATTCCAGACCCACCAGGAATTTGAGAGAGAGACGAATACTCGAGATGCCCAGAGTTGAAGGTGAGAGACTGACGACGGTGTCGTTGATCAGATGAGAGGAGACTACGGACTTGAGATCCGTTCTGAGAAGAGCTACTCATGACCAGCGACTTGAGACGAGCCATGAGACCCTTTGAGAGAGAGAGACAAGTACGCGATCGCGAGTAGCACGGGTCCTTTTTTGAGATGAAGACGGAGTCTCCGCTGTACGACAGAACGCGTCGCTTAGCTCTGGTGAGAAGAGGAACCACCTGTCCGAGCCCAGATCCTCATGTACTCCTCGATCTCCCGGTTGATTGATCCCCCGCGAGAGGAGACACCCTCATGTGAAACGTGATTTCCTCTCTCCTTCCCGATCGAGGACGATTGAATGATCTGAGAAGAGACAACGTGCCTCACGTGGGCCTTATCCGCCAACTGAAAGAGTACGAACCGAATGTTATCCTTCGAGCTCGGCCGAGTAATGGGACCCTGAGTCCCGAGAGTGTACGAGAGGATGCTCGAGATGATCCTGAGTGAGGTACGGAGTCTGGATTTACCGAGTGGACTGAGAGAAGAGCAACTCCGAGCGGATCTTGAGCCGAGCACGAGACGACAGAAGAATTGATCCTCGTCTGGCTTGCTTACTCGGGCCATGGAGCGGACCCGAGAGTCCGCTAAGCCAGTTGAGCTGGCAGAGACGAGAGAGACCTGGCAGCGAGAGTCCAGATTTGGGACCTGGAGAGACATTTTCGCGCGATTGCAGACAGATGACGACTCGGGAGATGGAGATTCGACGCTTCAACCGGAGAGACGCTCGTGAGAGTGTCGCGTAACGAAGCAGAGGAGAGGAGACATTGACACGCACGCCGCTGTGCCGAGCCAATAGAGAGCCGTTCGAGGATGTCCCTGCACGGAGTGAGACTCTCTCACGATGCGCATTCCGGATCGTTAATAGCACCTCGACATCGTGGACGACCCCTTGCACCCAGTGGGCGATGGAGATTCCCGACTGAGATCCCACGAGAGAGAGAAAGGAGAGGAGAGTCTGAGCTAGAGAGAGACGCTTGACGAACGGAGGCGACGAACGAGGAGGATCGTAGATCCACGCCGAGAGAGAGCGAGTAGAGAGAGAGGCGAGGAGAGAGAGAGAGAGTAGAGAGGAGCGAGAGAGAGGGAGAGAGAGAGCGTAGGAGAGAGAGGGAGAGCGAGAGAGAGAGAGATGAGAGAGAAGAGAGCGAGAGAGAGAGAGAGAGAGAGAGAGAGAGAGAGAGACACACAGGCACAACACGACAGACGGACTGTGTGGACAGACTGGTGACAGACTGGGTGACAGACTGGGTGACAGGACAGACAGACTGGGTGAACAGAAAGACGACAGACAGATTGTGGGTGACAGACAGCAGACTGTGTGACAGACAGACAGACCAAGGGGACGACAACTGGGACACAGAGGGTGACAGACAGACTGGGTGACAGACAGACTGGGTGACAGACAGACTGGGTGACAGACAGACTGGGTGACTGATAGACTGGGT
This sequence comes from Ascaphus truei, assembly GCA_036426205.1. Taxonomy (NCBI): domain Eukaryota; kingdom Metazoa; phylum Chordata; class Amphibia; order Anura; family Ascaphidae; genus Ascaphus; species Ascaphus truei. Next base: position 66,494 of record WSYH01000284.1, on the reverse strand, counting down.
GACAGACTGGGTGACAGACTGGGAGACAGACAGACTGGGTGACAGACAGACAGACTGGGTGACAGACAGACAGACAGACTAGGTGACAGACAGACAGACTGGGTGACAGACAGACTGACAGACTGGGTTACTGACAGACTGGGTGACTGACAGACTGAGTGACAGACTGGGTGACAGACAGACTGACAGACTGACAGACTGGGTGACTGACAGACTGGGAGACAGACAGACTGGGTGACAGACAGACAGACTGGGTGACAGACAGACAGACTAGGTGACAGACAGACAGACAGACTGGGTGACAGACAGACAGACAGACTGGGTGACAGACAGACAGACAGACTGGGTGACAGACAGACAGATTAGGTGACAGACTGTGGATTGGTGTCTGTATTCATTCACACACACACGCACACACAAACGGGGATCGGACACACGGGGGGCCAATCGGAGCAGGGGGGCCAAATCGGACTAAGGGGTGGGGCATGGAGCTGTACTTACCTTACTCACTCCATGCAGGAAAGGCGCCTCCTCAATGTGCAGCTCTTATAGAGATTGGCTGCGCGCCAACCAGTCAGGTGGGGGGATTTTTATTTATATCTTTTCCCCCAGCACGCGCATGTCACCCTGTCCCAGGGCGCACGTCCCAGCAAACCCCCTGTTGGTGGCCCTAACCGCCCGCGCCCCCCTAAATAATCATACACCCCCCAGTTTCCACACCGCTCAGAGGTTTCTTGTAACGTTCGCGTGACACACCTACACACTGCAGCCGACACACTAACGTGTCGCGACACACAGTTTGGAAAGCTCTGCGCTAAGGTAATGAAGCTTTTTAAATATACTGTACATTTTAATACTAGTGCAGATGAGCAGGGGGTCTTAGGAGTAGAACCACGTTGATTTGAGGTCCGGAGAGCCCCTGCTTCCCGAGATACAGGCCCTGTTATGGGGTGCTGGTATCGCCTATGCATTTAAATGGCCCGCGTCACGTGACCATGGGAAAATGCATAGGAGATACCGGCACCCCATAACGGGGCCTGTATCTCGGGAAGCAGGGGGTACCCGGACCTGAAATCAACGCAGTTCTGCTCCAGAGAGCCCCTGCTCATCTACACTAGTATTACATTTTATATTAAAAACTTTTGATCGCTGGCGAGATATGCGCAGGGGAGGCGGCTCTCTCTGTGCAGCTCTCTGTGCAGCTGAAAGAAATCTCCGGATTTGGCCTTTTTAGAGAGGCGATCGTCACGTCGCCGGCTACTCACCCGTATTGTGAATATTGCTCACAGGTAATCGAGACTTTCTGAATACCGTGATAGTAACGCTAAGAAAATGGGCGAATTAAAAGGGCCAAAGATTTGTTTTATGAAGACTTATAGCATAGACCCCACTGTGTCCAGGCATACAATACTAAACTCTGATGGGATTACAGCTCCTTTGGCAAGAGATAGTTAACCCCTGCAGGTCCATCACCTTTAACAGAGCGCTATATCACTGTTTTACATACTTTAAGAATAACATATATAGGACTGGTACAATAAACTGTACATAGGTAAATAAATACATCATATCATTGACAGGTAGGGGTAATGGCGGGCTTAACCTTTATATAAAAGCAGCCAAATCTACCCCAATCACAATCATTCTTTCACTTTTATTATATAGTATTTTTTGTGTGTTCTGTATTTTTCTATAGGTTTTTTTTTTTTTTAATAGTTTTTCCTCATTTTTTACATTTGTAATGAGTATTTCAGTATTAGGTTTGACCTTTTTTTATTTGGACTAACAATCAATATTATAAGACAAGCTTTCAAGATTCTCTACTGTTCCTCACAGGCAAATTCCATGTTTAACACAGATTCAGCTTTGGTACTATCCTTCGGGGGTTTGTTTACACGTTGCTACATTATGGTGTTCTTGTTTGCTAAATGTTGCCATGATCCCTTGTTATGGCTGCTACCTGGTGCCTGATGTGTATTCAGTGGTGGGATAAAAATTTTTAACAATTGGTTCTTACAGTACCTAGGCGGCGGGTAGCGTCCAACAGCATCTCCCGACATCTATTTCCCTTCGCAAAAGGGCAACGCGGCCATGACAACGCACCGCTGGGTATCATTGTGACGTCTCGTAGCGTCTCATTGCCATAGCAATGGATGTTATGTGATGCGGTTGCGTCACATGGCGTTGCCGTTGGCATGGCTCTAGAGGAGTGGGACTGATACCTCTGACTCTAATAGGGAGTCAAGGAAGAGTTTGGATGGCCCTTGGTGGCCATATCCAGGGGTGGGAGTCCAGGGACCATACGGAGGCTAGAGGCCTAGAGAGAGAGATGTGTAACCAGTTTATGCTGTGTGCAGAGAGAGAATAAAGTATTTCTGTTTATCAACCTGGAGCCTGCAAGAGATCGAGGCGCTGACACCAATGAGATAAAGAACCATCATCTACCTCAGAAACCTGTCCTGATGTCCCCACTACCACCGGCGGACAACTCGGTATCCTGTAAGCCAGCAGGTACCAGCACTACACACCTGGTAGCAGGGCAAATCTCCCAGAGGGTGGGGGAAACACCGCAACATCTACAGCATATCTGTCCAATTTCTAAATGGGCTCCCTAATATGGAGGGCATAGATAAATCTGATTACCTTTATTGTCTTGGTGAAACAAGCAAGACTGACCATACTCCAACCCTGATACATACTCCGTCCCACAATGAGGAACCACTCCACCTTTTGTTCCAACATTGCCCCGTATCCCTTCTACATTGTGAGTTCTCACAAACAGTGCCCTCGTTACCTTCTGATACGTTTGCACTTGTTTGTCTTTATTCGTATGTCATTCTGTTTATGTCATTAATATCACTCTGTACCCCACATTGTACCGCACTTCAGAATATGTTGGCACTTTACAAATAAATGATAATAATAAATAATCTCCCCACCTTCACCTATAGTCACCTATATCAGTGGCTCTCAACCTTTTTTTTACAGTACATTGTGCAGATCCTGCTAGACTTTTTTCCCGCGAACCCCTAATTAATAAATCTAGTTGCCCACTCATCAGTCATAAGACTATTGCTAACAAAGCTGTTTGACTGATCCCAGGCAGTGTAGTGTCTTGACCCCAAACTGAACCATGCAGACAGCATGGGTGATATAGTGGTGAATTACTGCAGGAGCTTCCACAATGCATTGTGCTATAAAAGCAAAGCATTGTGGGGAGTGACTTTAAAAGTACCACCAATATTACAACTATACCACCCATGCAGTTTGGGGTCTTCCTAGGGTTGCGCTTAATATACCGGTATCATTGTAATACCTGGATAAGAACATCTGACTGTATGTTAATATGGAAGATGAGTTGTTATAATTAATTGTTTGTTCTTATAGCGCTGCTAGTTTTACGGAGCGCTTTACAGACACATTTTGCAGGCACAGGTCTCTGCCCCGTGGAGCTTACAATCTATGTTTTTGGAGCATGAGGCACAGGGAGATAAGGTGACTTGCCCAAGGTCACAAGGAGCTAACACTGGAATTAAACGAGGCTCCGCTGCTTCAAACTCAATTCCTGTCAGTGTCTTTACTCACTGAGCCGCTCCTTCTCCCATAGCAGTATTATCATGATGCCGGAGTGTGGGGGTGAGTGACGCAGATTTGAACTTGCCGTGCTGTCAGAAACCGGAGCTGAAGACTGAGACATGCTGCTCACTCCCTCCTCACTTCCTGCCGGCGGGCCTCTATGCTTCTCACTGCATAAGGAATCCAGTTATAAAAGTCACAATCCCTCCTCTCTTGCTCTTGAACACCTTCATTTACCCTCCCTGTCTGATTCTTAACATCTTCCTCCCTGCCTGGGACTCAACCCCATCCTGACCCGGGGACTCTTAACCCCATACTCCCCGTCTCCCCAGGGATCCTTAACCCCACCCTTCTTACCTCCCCCCCTGGGACCTTAACCCCATCCTCCCTGGCACTCTTACACAGTTCTTCCTTCTCCTTCTTTCTCCTCCTTTCTCCCTTTCTTCCTTCCTCCTTCTTCCTCACCACCGGACCCTTCCTCCCCCCTGGACTGGGATCCCAGGGGACGGGGCCTCCCCTGGGATCCTTCCCCCACCTTTCTTGCCCCCCCCCCCACTCTTTCTCCTTCCCTTCCACCCTTTCTCCCCGCTTCCCCCCCCCCTTCCCCTCCACCTTTCTCCCCCCCCCACTCCTTTCTTTCCCTTCTGGGGGCATCATGGGACAGCTCTGTGAACCCCCCCCCCCCCACCCTTTCCCCACAAACATCCCCCCCCCCATCCAGTATCAATTAAGGTAGAAATTATTTTTCTTCAACCTTGGTGGTGAATTGCTGCTTTAAAAATACTTTCAAGCATGACTAATATACCATAGTATTTATTGTTAGGGAAAAAATAAATAAAGGAGACTGCTGTACTGTAGGCTACACCAGTTCTGATCTATTAAAATACAATATACTGATATAACATTGGAAAAATGTTGTGCTGAAGGGTACCTCATTTGCAAACTGATATCCTGCGATAAAGGAAGAATGGACTATTGACTATCGTCATTTCTACCCTACCGCATACGTATTATGTAAAGGTGTAAAAGCTTGTGCCGTTGGAGGCTCCAACACAATGTACATACAAAATGTAGCAGGTGTCGTTATCCCCTCTGGTGCAATATAGTGGGGTATGTTGTGATATGGTGCAAGATCATTGCCACTGAATGCATGTAGCTCTGTGATTTCGCGTTATACGGAATATGTTGTGTTATCTGGGGGTAACAATGTTCTGTGCTACCTGCTTAGATTGCAAGCTCTTTGGCACAGGGAGTCCCTCTCACACTGTTTTCATCTATGTAAGTAGCACCTACCCTAAGCACAATTACACATTTGGACAATATCTATATCCTTTACCATGGAGAACCACTGATCCCTCCAGCATGAAAGGGGTGAAAATGTGTGCTTACTGGATATTCGTCCTGTCAGTGTCCCTGATATTTCCATCACATTCCATATCTTCTTTCAGCAGAAGATACAGTATCTTGTTTTATGAATGATCTAAAAATCCTATGTAGAAGATCAGATGCAAAACGGCTTCTTGCATCTAATTTTAATGAGCATTTCTTGACCTGCAGCTTGTTTACGAAAAAAAGCGCTTTGCAATCATTTATTTGGTAATGGTTTGGTTTGTTTGTATGTTTTATTCCATCGTGTGCAGCTAGACGTTTTGCCTTCTGTAAGATTTAAAAGCAAATTCAACGCACGTGATAATTATTAATGCTACAGTGAGCAACGGTGATTCTTGATGTTTACATTTAAAATACACTCACGGTTATTATGTGTAATCCTGGTTCTTTTACTGGATTTGCTACTAATCTCTTTTATCTATCAGTAGAGTTGCATGAATTATTTCCAACAATACATTTTCCTGGAGTTGATAAAACCCTCACATGCTAAAAACAAGGGCATAGTCATATCTTTTTCTAAAAGGGGCCATCCCTCCTGGGGCCAAAGAAAACTGATGCCCGTGTTTAAGACTTTATATCTGGGTGATTGATGCCTGTTGACCAAAATTTGGCACCTACAAGTATTTTTAAATAATTTTGTAGTTAGTATGTAAGTTATATTGGCTCTCTGATATGGACAGGCTGGGCTGGGCTATGAGTAACGAAAACAAGGCCCCTAAAAAATGCAATTTTCTGGCTGACTATGTGGGATTGCATCTTTAATTGGTGAGACAGTCAATCAAGGCAGTGGGGCACTGTTTATGAAGACATCCACTCCTGGGTAAAACTTGGAATATTTTGCAATGTGTTATGGTTTTTTTTTATTGTTGTTCCTTTTAGGTGACTTTTTAGCCTATGATGGTTTGCAAGAAAATGTTCTCCCCAGTAGAGGCGTACAAATGTCTTGCAGTATGTGAGATTGGTTTAGGGAGATTCCTGTTTAAAACAAGTTTTGGAAGCAGAAAAGTGTGTTCACTTTTATTCTGCACCTGAAATCAGACTAATAAAAACACAGTGTGATGTTTTAGAAACTGGGACAGTCTTTGGAACCCTTTGTGAGTTATATATAAATGTTCACAATGGTTTCTGTCTTCTCTGAAAACTCACTTTTAATGTTTATTTTGTGCAGCCAAAAGAGGGAAACAGTATCACTTATTTGTGAAGAATCAATTGAAAGCAAAGTAGCCAACTTGCAAGAGTAGCAATCAAACTGCAGCTAAGTGAATAATTAGGTGGAATATTTACCATTTGAAATTAATTTACACACTGTTTTGCCCATGATGGTTTTACAGACAGCAGGTGTTAAACGTGCCTGGAAGGGACACGGACTAAAGATTATTTCATTATCTAGATTAATCAAGGCAGGGAAACCTTGCACTTTATCTTGTCATGCATAGAAAGGTCTGTGTAAAGGCTCATTTTCTTGACGCTCGGCAGTTTTGCATTTTGTTCTTTTTTTTTTTTGACAAAGAGTGAATATTGTTTAATCTGAGAGAATACCTTGTCCTTGGGAACTCTGTAAACTCTAGCTATGCACAGTGACACACATTTCTAAAGCCCTTGAGTGGGACATCTAGGATTCCCTTAGGAGACCATAGTCTTCGGCAGAGTCACGGGTTTTGTCACTTTGAAGGCGTAGATTAATTAGGTGAAGTTATGCCGGCCTCTGTGAGGGATAGCATCAGTTATTGGAATATTTCAACATTTTTATTTATGCCCTGACTTCAATTCTACCAATCTGTTTCCCTCCATGAGATTTTATTGGCCAAACCTATCATAACAGTTTAATTGAGTATGGCTGACAGTTCATCTTGTTCAATCTTCACCCTCATGAATACAATGACTGAGCAATGAGTCATCCTGGGCTATTTTATTCTCCGAGACTAGGTGGTGTTATCAAGGAGTGACAAGATATCTTTTAACACAGATTTCTTACTGAGAAGACCCTTTTAAATCCTTCACATCTGCACACTAATATATATAGTCGAACTATAGTTACATACGCAATAGTAATGATATGGTAATATTTTAATGAGCCATACACAGAACACTTATTACAATAACATGTGGGTTCATCTAAATACATTCTTATATATTATTTCAAAATGGTTTAACATTTTAAAACCTGTAACCAAAATAGTTTTTTTTTTGTTAAATTACGTTTTGCATTATATTTATTGTACCAAGAAGTATATGCTGAAAATATATTTCTAGTTTCTGAGATAAATTATATTACTTTATCTTTATCGTATTGCTAAATTCTATATTAGGTGAAGAGATACCTGAGCAGCAGTAAAAAAAAGAAAACGTAAATTGATTTTCGTCCAAATGCCTAGTGTACATTTTCAGTAAAAATGTCTGGTTTGGTTAAAATATTTCTTCACCCTGTATTAAATATAGTCTGAAGAGAATTTATCGGTTAAGATGGGGGAGGGGGACGGGGACGGAGGGTTCTGGCTACCAAGGTAGCCCAATTTGCCAATCTATATTTGGCGTTCGACACAAAGAAAACCAAAATTGTAAACACTGGACTAGTAGAAATATCAAAACACCATTTTATTAACCCATTAATAATCATAGTGGTCATGATGGCATGCATCATGCCTGCGAGGTATCTTATGGCAAAGGACCATAGTACATATGGCACTATATCTTCCCGTTGATCATAACACCAAGGTAAACCATTACTGATTAGTCCTGATGTATTTTCAATATACCTCTTCAAATCAGAAATCGCTACATTACCTAACGTTAATGATGCTACATATTGGTATAGATTATAGACACTGGTCATGACCCATAATAATCCAATCTTTTCATTTAGGGCCTTATTCCATATTCCCCGAAGTGGCCATAAAGGGACGTTATTGGCAGAAAATTCCCATTGACCTCAATTAGTAGTGCTGTATATAGAATTACCTCCTAAGGGGCCTATTCTGATAGTTCCGAAGTGTGATAAACCGCTTGCAAAGTGCACTTTAGAAGCAGATTGGCATGCTTTGCAATATAAACTTTGGAGCTACTAGAGTAAGCCTCCTGGTCTTTAAACCCAAATTCATAGGGTTTAACATTAGAGCAGGTGCTCAACTCCAGTCCTCAAGCCCACCCAACCAATCAGGTATTCAGGATATCCCTGCTTCAGTGTAACCTCTATAGTTAATCAACCGCTCATCCTAAGTCCAGTGTTAAAAAAGGGGGGGGGATATCACAAAATGTACAAGGATGCAAAGGGATATATAACATATATAAACAACAAGTGTGTGAAGCGAAGCGTTCGCACTAGATCCTTATTCAGTTGCACTCAGGGTACGTATAGAGTATTTGGTAAGAGTCAGTGGGGGTTATGCACAAAGCAGTGATAAGCATTTTAAAGTAAGATAAATGCTTTTATTTCTCAATATTGCATGCAGCGCGATTCACAAAGCAGTGATAACACTGCAATATCGCGTTTAAAAGGCTTTTTATCATCAAAACACAGTCATTGCTAAAATAAATTGTGCCGTAAATTGCGCCATAAAGCATTTATCTCACTTAAAAACACTTATCACTGCTTTGTGCATAACCCCCAGTAAGTCCCAGAATACCAATATTTCCAGAAAAAACAGTGATATAAATCCTCATTAAATCCTCATTGGTATAGCCCACCTGTAGGTCATCCAAGATAGTAATGTATGTATTCCAAAAGGTATTGAGAAAGAAAACAATACAATTTTATTAATACTAAACAATTTCTATTAACTTTAAAGTACACGTGAGGTTTTCCAACAAATGTAAAAAATGAATTGCCACTATTTAAAATCAACTATATCCGTAATTGTATTAAGATAGATGAATAGAATGTGGGCCACAGTGGATATTTCAAATAGTTTTCGTCTTAAAGAATCCCAGTAAATGTATGTATATCATTGCAGACCCTGACAAGGTTATTCGTTTACTCTTGATGACAACTCTTTCTGTTAAAAAAACCAGGGATAAAACGATGAAACAGAGCGCATAAGCAAAAACGGAGCAGGAAGGACCCAGAATCAAAAATAGAATAAAAGGGCACATTAATGTGACAAAAGACCCATCCAACGCGTTTCGAACGTCGCAGCGTTCTTTTCTTTCTATTTTTCTATCTTGTTCAAAAAAACAACCTGTTTCCTATTGTTAACAACCCTATTTGGATGTTAATACATTTACTTTGGGTCACTTATGTTTTAATATATGAATAGTATTTCTGAAGAATGTATGTTGATTCCTAAGCTGGCTAATGTGAACTGCAAGATAAAAGAGGTTCACCTTATTTCACAGCACTGAAAATTAATATAACATTTCATAGACTGGACAAATATTGTACAACAAATTACAAAAATGTTGACCATTTGAGGCACATTTCTATTCATGTCCAGTGCATATTTAACCACTCTAAAGGCTAGCAAACACATTATTCTGCGATTTGTTTTTCTCTGCATTGCAGCCAACTCTGGCATATAATTAAAAACCTAGTAGCATTTGTACATTGCATACAAGTACCACATTTAACTCCTATTTTGTTGGTGAGTCCTGGAGAAACTCTACACTAACAGTGCCGTTCCTACTGTGAATAAACCATTTTGATGCCAGAAGACAGCTGCATTAGATTGATGCAAGACTTCCTTGATCAGGACCATATGATCTCTTGATATGGGTTTCTTTGCCTACACACTGTATGTGCCTCTGCCTACATACTGGGTTTCTTTGCCTACATACTGTACTGTATGTGCCTCTGCCTACATACTTGGTTTGTTTGCCTACATACGTGTATGTGCCTCTGCCATACAATACGGGTTTCTTTGCCCTACCTACTGTACTGTATGGTGCCTCTGCCACATACTGGGTTTCCTGCTACATACTGACTGAGGTGCCTCTCGCCTATACTGGTTTGTTTGCATACAACTGTATGTACCTTGCTACATACTGAGGTCTCTTGAATAACATTATGTACAGTATGTGCCTCTGCGTAACATACATGAGTTTGTTGACTACATACTGTATGTCCTCTGCTACATACTGGGTTTCTTTGCCTACAAGTACAGTATGTGCCTCTGCCTAATTGGGGTTCTTTGCCTACATACTGTACAGTATGTGCTCTGCACTAATTAATGGGTTCTTTGCCTACATACTGTCTGTACCTCTGCTACATACGGGGTTCTTTGCCTACCTACTGTACAGTATGCTCTGCCTACATATGAGTTTGTGCCTACGTATGTATGTGCCTTGCATACATACTGGGTTTCTTTGCCTACATACTGTATGTGCCTCTGCTACATACTGGTTTCTTTGCCCTACATACTGTATGTGCCTCTGCTACATATGGTTTCTTTGCCTACTATACTGTATGTGCTTGCTACATACTGGGTTTCTTGCCTACATACTGTACAGTATGTGCTGGTGCCTTACATAATGAGTTTTTGGACTACATAATGTATGTGATCTGCTACATAGGGTTTCTTTGCCATACATACTGTATGTGCCTCTGCCTACATACTGGGTTTTGCCTAATTCTTATCCTAGCATACTGTAGTGCTCTGCCACATACTGGGTTTCTTTGACTACATACTGTATGTGCCTCTGCCTACATACTGGTTGTTGCTACTACTGTATGTGCCTCTGCCTACATACTGGGTTCTTTGCCTAAAACTGTATGTGTCCTGCATACCTATACTGGTTTTTTTTGACTACATACTGTATGTACCTCTGCCTACATACTGGGTTTCTTTGGCTACTACTGTATGTGCCTCTGCTACACTACGGTTTCTTTGCCTACAACGTACCTGTATGGGCCTCTGCCTACATATGGGTTTCTTGCCTACATACGTACTGTGCTTGCCTCTGCCTACATAAGGGTTTCTTTGCCTACATACTGTATGTGCCTGCCTCTGCCTACATACTGGGTTTCTTTGCCTACATACTGCACTGTATGGTGCCATATGCCTACATGTACTGTATGTGCCTCTGCTACATACTGGGTTTCTTTGCCTACAACTGATACTGTATGTTGCTACCTCTGCCTTACATACTAGAGGTTAATTTGCCTACATACATGTATGATGCCTCTGAAATACATACTGGGTTTATTTGTCTTACATACTGTATGTGCCTCTGCCTACATACTGGGTTTATCGTTGCCTACATATGTATGTGCCTCTGCCACATACTGGGTTTTCTTTGCCTACATACTGCTTATGTGACCTCTCCACATATGAGTTTCTTTGCCTACTACCTGCTATGTGCTCTGCCTACATACTGGGTTTTTGCCTACACTATGTACTGTATGTGCCTCTGCCTACATACTGGGTTCTTTGCCTACTACTGTATGTATGGCTCTGCCTACATATGGGTTTCGTTTGCCTCACATACTGATACTGTATGTGACCTCTGCCTACATACTGGGTTTGTTGGTCTACTACGTATGTGCCTCTGCTACATACTGGTTTCTTTGCCTAATACTGTATGTGCCTCTGCTACATACGGTTTCTTGCTCACATACTGTATGTGCCTCTGCTACATACTGGGTTTCTTTGCCTACATATTACTGTATGTGCCTCTGCCTACATACTGAGGTTCTTGCCTACATACATGTATGTTGCCTCTGCCTACATACTGGGTTTCTTTGACTACATACTGTATGTGCCTCTGCCTACATTACTGGGTTTCTTTGCCCTCATACTGTACGTATGTGCCTCTGCCTACATACTGGGTTTTTTGCTACATACTGTTTACTGTATGTGCCTCTGCCTACATACGGGCTTTTCTTTGCATACATTACTTGTACGTATGTGCCTCTGCCTACATACTGGTTCTTTGCCTACTATATACTGTATGTGCTCTGCCTATACGGGTTTTTGCCTACATACTGAGTATGGCCTCTGATATACTGGGTTTCTTTGCACTACATACTGTATGTGCCTCTCCTAACATACTGGGTTTCTTTGCCTACATACTGTATGTGCCTCTTATGCCTACATACTGGGTTTCTTTGCCTACATTTACTGTATGTGCCTCTGCCTACAAATGGGTTTCTTTGCCTAATACATGTATGTGCTCGCCTACATACTGGGTTTCTTTGCCTACATACTGTATGTGCCTCTGCTACATACATGGGTTTCTTTGCCTACATAATGACTGTATGTGCCTCTGCCTACATACATGGGTTTTTGCCTACATAATGTATTTGACTCTTGCCTACATACTGTATGTGCCTCTGGCTACATACTGGGTTTCTTTGCCTACATACTGTATGTGCCTCTGCCTACAATACCGGGTTTTCTTTGCCTACATACTGTATGTGCATCTGCTACATACTGGGTTCTTTGCCTACACCTGTATGTGCCTCTGCCTACATACTGTATGTACCTTGCCTACTCTGGTTACTTTGCCTACATACTTTATGTTGCTTCTGCCTACATACTGGGTTTCTTTGTCTACATACTGTATGTGCCTCTGCCTACATACTGGGTTTCTTTGCCTACATACTGTACCTTTATGTGCCTCTGCCACATAAAGGGTTCTTTCTACATACTGTATGGTCCTCGCCTACATACTGGGTTTCTTTGCCTACATACTGTACTGTATGTGCCTCTGCATATATACTGGTTGTTTGCCTACATACTGTATGTGCCTCGCCTACATACTGGGTTTTTTGCCTACAACTGTATGTGCACTCTGCCTACATACATGGTTTTGTTGCCTACATCTGTATGTATGTGCCTCTCCTACATACTGTGTTCTTTGTCTACATACTGTATGTGCCTCTGCCTACATACTGGTTTCTTTCTCTTGCCTACATACTTACTTGTGCCTCTGCCTACATACTGGGTTTCTTGCTAATACTGTATGTGCCTCTGCCTACATACTGGATTTTTGGCCTACACACTGTATGTGCTCTGCCTAATACTGGGTACTGCCTACATACTGGGTTTCTTTTCTACATACTGTATGTGCCTCTGCCTACATACATACTGGGTTTTTGTCTACATAATGTATTTGCTCTGCCTAAATACTGGGTTACTTTGCCTACATACTGTATGTGCCTCTGCCTACATACTGGGTTTCTTTGTCTACATACTGTTATGTGCCTTGCCTACATCTACTATGGGTTTCTTTGCCTACATACTGTATGTGCCTCTGCCATACATACTGGGTACTTTGCCTTATAACTGTATGTGCCTGTGCTACATACTGGGTTACTTGCCTACATACTGTATGTGACTCTGCCTACATATGGGTTTTTTGTCCTACATACTTATGTGCTTGCCTACATACTGGGTTTTGTGCCACACACTGATGCCTCTGCCTACATACTGGGTTCTTTTCCTACATACTGTAGTGCCTCTGCCTACATACTGGGTTTCTTGTTTACATACTGTATGTGCCTTGCCCATACTGGGTTTCTTGTCTACATACTGTATGTGCCTCTCCTACATACTGGGTTTACTTTGCCTACATACTGTATGTGCCTCTGCCTACATACTGGGTTTCTTGTCCTACATACTGTTACTGTATGTGTCTCGCTACATACTGGGTTCTTGTGCCTACATACTGGGGTATGTGCCTCTGCCACTACTGGGTTCTTTGTCTACATACTGTATGTGGCCTCTGCCTACATACCGGGTTCTCATTGCCTACATACTGTAGTGCCTATGCCTGCCAATACGGGTTTCTTTGCCTACATACTGTATGTGCCTGCCTACTACTGGGTTTCTTTGCCTACATACTGTATGTGCTCTGCCTACATACTGGGTTTCTTGCCTACATATGTATGTGCCTCTGCCTACTTACTGTACTGTATGTGCCTCTGGCCTACATACTGAGTTTCTTTGCCACATACTGTAATGTTCTGCCTGCCTACATACAGGGTTCTTTGCCTACTACTGTACTGTATGTGCCTCTGCCTACATAATGGGTTTCTTTGCCTACATAATGTACTGTATGTGCTCTGCCATACATACTGGTTTCTTTGCATACACACTGGATGTGCTCTGTCTATACTCGGTTTCTTGGCCGACATACTGTACTGTATGTGCCTCTGACTACATGATGTATGTGCCTCCTGCCTAATACTGGTGTTCTTTTGCCTTGGTACTGTATGGCCTCTGCCTATTACGGGTTTTCTTTGCCTACATACTGTACTGTATGTGCCTCTGCCTACATACTTGGTTTGTTTGCCTACATACTGTATGTGCCTCTGCCTACATACTGGGTTTCTTTGCCTACATACT